>CABPRJ010001455.1:0-116228 GCA_902439185.1 Cinara cedri | reverse complement strand
ATGTTTTTTTTTTTTTTTTTTTTTTTTTTTTTTTAATAGGAAATATAATGACACGCCGCCACCGCGCCGCATCCAACAGATATATAGAGGAGCAAAAAAAATAAAAACAGACGGACAGTTGTACTTGACGGTCGGCGGGCGATATTAAATTTTTCTTTTTTTTTCTTCTAAATGATTGAAGATCTCGGAATCGGATTTTCGAAAAAGTTCTCGTCTCCGCGCACTATTAAAAATAAATACGCGTATATTATTGTTGTCGTGCCGTCTTAGTCCGCCACCGCCGCAGTTTTGACTCGACGAAAGTTTTTAAACGAAATCTCGCGTACATTGCGCTGCATTATTATTATTTCATTGCGGATACGAGACGAGATGAAATGGTTTTTTGTCTGGGCAAAAATTTGTCGCTGGCCCTTATAGAAATAAAACGCGTAATAATAATTTCATCCGTTCCACTCGTACAGCGAAACTTTCAAACCGCACCTACTAATTATTATTTGTCTTATTGTTTATTCTAATAGAAAAACCGCCCGAGTCTGACTCAATAGGTATAGGCATGCTGCGCGAGACAATCGAATTAAACTATTCTAAGTTTTACTTTTTTTTCGTGGATTTATTATTAATTAATTTAACGAAACCGTGGATCGAAACGGTTTCATTAAAGCTAGGTACATTCATAGTCGGTACTATAGTGTGGACTTTTATGACGGGGGAAGCAAATACATATTTATATTCAGTCCAAAGGGGTAACGACTATTACATAAAGGAAAACAAATAGTAAATATTAAATGTGGATGATTTAACGGGTTTTCTCAAAATCTGAACTTCAAAAGTTATATACGAGATACATCGTACCCTCGCTTAAAAAATGTCACGACTGAAAAATGCCATTTTTCGATAAAGTCATTTAAAAACGTATGACATTTTGTTACGTTTTTTGTAACTTCATTAATTGATAAATTCGTTTTGTTTTTTCACTATACTCTCTATGTAATCTCATCTTCTCTATAAATTATCGACAGCGAAAGTGAAATAAGACACTTTTATAATATTGTGTCAGTAAAATGTTGTAATACTAAAAGTAATTTTTGTGTAATCTATCGGTGGAAAGATTAAGAATAGATTTATGACGTTTTTACACAACGCACTTATGATATTTGTTTTACATATGCCATAATAAACGGGAAAATCATGTTTTCAGTTGTATCACTTTTTGGGTGCGATATTTTAAAAAAGAACCATGACTATACGGATATTCGATTATTTTCACCCATGTGAATGCTTATGGTTATTAGTTACTATTTATTACCTAATATACTTATATGACGTATACGTATATTTTTAGGGGATCGATAATCCACATACTCTGCTTACCCTGAATAGTACGGCGTATGACGCGCGTTTAAGTATAGAGACACATGGAAAATACTATGTTTGTAGCACAGGAGTTCTGATAATATTAATTTCCAGAAAAATGTTCACTATTAATAGACTAAGAAAACTAAAAAATTAAAAACTTCAATAACGTCCGGTAATGTTTAAAATTCGAAATATGCGAGTAATAGCACTCGCAGTATAACCGTCTAAAAATATCGTAATTACGGATATAAATTATGAAATAAATATAAATTTTCCCTTGTAATTAGTGTCTTGTACTTATCGTCCTATTAAAAAAAAAAAAAAAGAAGATAGTTGCATTAATTGTGTCGTATCGTAATGGCTTATTTGTTGCAAAAAAAATAAGAAAAAAAAATAAGACGTCTATTAGTGCTACCAGTAAATAATTATTATAATAATATATAGTGGTCCGAACGAATTCGAAAACATTAATTAGAGGACCGGGACATGTGTTGTTTGTGTATCTATACACCATACGTGTAGTTGAACATTGACAAATTGTATAGGTACGTGCGTTGTGAGTTCATAGTTAAAATTAATTACTCGAAATTGAAATATCATAAAACGTACTTACGCGACTTATGAAATAACTCGTTGCATCATGCGGTCGTGTTTACATAAACATCCGGACGAAAATTTTTTCAGAATATTTGGCATTTTTGCAAAACATAATAATAATATTTCAATAAAAATCATCAAAATATATATAAATAAAAAAGAAAAGAAAATAATTCACCATGTTCGAAAATATTATAAAGTATCGGGTTATGTTCGTTTTATACAATTTAATAAACACAATACGATGTATCTGTAGACAGAAGCGCTAGCTCTCACCGAGTACAAAAAAAATAACGAGTGAGAAATTATCTACATATTATAGTCGCGTCGTCGTGCCATTAGATATCCAAGTTGCGGCTAAATATTAAGAGCGATAAAGGCAATGTAACTTTATGATACAGACTATCGCACAGGAAAACTGATTATTGATGGATTATAGTTAGGGCAATTAGACAGTTGCAATTTACGTACAACTAATATTGAACCCTCCTCCACAAACAAAAATGCCAAAGTGCGTTACTGTTACAAACTAGAAAAAATATGAAAATACGCCATTGCCTGTAGATACAATATTTCTGTAAACAAATTAAACTGCTATAAATTACCATATTTTTTTTTATATCTATGGATTTTCAGATTTTATATATATCGTTTTCCAATAGCAACTGTAATGTTTAATTTTTTAATATTGAGTGAAATAGTTTTTTCTGAAATTTAGATATTAAAAAAAAGCTTATTATTTACATAAAAATATTATTCCAGATAGTATATATATTAAGAATCATATTAAAATTTGTATAAAAGGCGTAGAAAGTCTGGAAAATAAATTTATAAACTATGCAATAGTATTTTCCTCGGTGCTTTTTAATGCTTATAAATAAAATATTTATTCAATATTCTACATAATACATATGATAACGATCTTTCAAAAGAATGTTTTGTTCGAAATTAAAAATAGTAAGACCGTTTGAAAACGAGCCTGAAGCCTAAAGAATTTCATCGCGAAATGAAATAAAAGTACCTTGTTAACTAATTAGGTAGGTACTTGAAATGTATGTAGTTTTAATGTTTTTCAGAATTATCGACCTGCAGGTAAAGGTTTTTTATAAAAAGGTAAAGTATAATTTTGTACGTGATGTGGTTGTCCAATTTGTGCTCACACAACTATCATGGTATTATTATTATTACCTGTTTATTAGTTATTACTTTATTTTATATTCCGAGTGGAGCGAAAAAGCTTATGGTTTTACAAAGATGTTTTTTTTTTATCTGAGCGCAACTTTTCTACCAGAAATCTTGCTCCAATATTAAGCGTAGCAAATTATTTAAAAAGAAATCGTACTGGGGAGATATGTATTTTAAAGAGATAATTTTTCGATTAAAAAATCGAGTTTTATAAATGTGATAAACCGAAATAAAATGAAGGAAAAACGGGAAAATGTACGAAATATATTAGTAAAATATTATGTGTTTTTTTTTTTTGTGAACAACTTTTCTACAAGCAGCTTTGCTCTGATTTGCAATGATAGCATTTTTTCTGAAAGAAAATCTGATTGGGAAGGTACTTTATAGAGGTAATTTTATGATTTTTCTCAATAAATATGAAAAACCGTAAAAAAAAAAATAAACATCTTTATACAACCATAACCTTCTACGCTCCACTCAGAATATAATAAATAATGATGATAATAATAATAATAATGAGCACTTTAAAAATAATAATCAAATCAGCTATTATGATGCTTCAATGATGATGAACATCAATACTTTTAATAATATTATTAATCAAAAATAATAATAATCATCAACAATTACCCTTATTAAACTTATGATTATGATTATTGTTGGTTATTTTATTAAAATACTGATTATAATTATGATTTTTAAAGTGCTCATAGTTGTTATTATTATTATTATGATTATTGTTGATTATTTTATTAAAATGTTGATTCTGATATTTGTTAATGATGATGATTATTATTATTATTGATAGTTTTTATTAGTATGCTTATTATTATTATTGCTGTTGATTTATATAATTAAAAGTATTGATGATGTTGTATTACGTATTATGATGCTGATTTGATTATTATTATTAAAACGCTCATAATTATTATTGTTGATTATGATTTTAAAGTGCTCATTATTATTATTGTTATTATTTTAGATTGCACCGAAGGATGTAATAGGAATTTTTTTTTATGTGAACACTTTTTCCACCAAAAATCTTACTCCGATGTATCAGGCGATTCATTTATAAGTGGGTACATCCGTTATCTCGGAAAGTATTAACTTTTTCCGGAATTTATTTTTTAGAACACTTAAAAAACAAACTGCTCCACAATTTTATGTTTGTGTTATTTTCTCAGGAGTTTTCTCAGCAAACGTGAAAAACCGAGAAAAAACATTGGAAAATCGAGAAAAACGGGAAAATCGGAATAATATTATATTGCAATATTATATATCGGATTATATTTCCACGATTAT
Source organism: Cinara cedri (assembly GCA_902439185.1). Lineage (NCBI taxonomy): Eukaryota > Metazoa > Arthropoda > Insecta > Hemiptera > Aphididae > Cinara > Cinara cedri. The sequence goes on along the minus strand of CABPRJ010001455.1, from coordinate 111,788 downwards.
TAGTTATTATAATAAGATACTTATATATATATATATATAAAGAAAAAAAGAAACGTCTCATTTTATATAACAATCTTGAAACACATATCTCTATTGTCCTTGAATTCCAGTAGGCAAAAATTAACAAAAAAAAAAACTATGGGAGCAGTGGTAATTTTCATTGTACCCCTCCCTCCTGACTACGACACAATCGATATAATCGTTTAAATACACGAATGGCCAGTATTCGCTGTTATATTCCAGACATTTATTTTGTATTACCGTGGAACTTTGTCGTGGATCGTACAGAAACACCCTTTATAGTCTATACACGATCCCGCGTTGAGTATACAGCACAATGCTGACCCGATAATCCAAAATATTCAGCTATTATGTATTGTTATTTATTATATGCTCACGACAATTCGTTTTCCGGTTATATTCACTGCCGAGTGAAATATAGTATTATTATTCCGATAACGCTGTTATAACGACGAAATTAAAATCATCGTCATTATTTTAATACAGAGTGTGTCGAGAGATCTGACAGTTTTCTTATTAAAACGTAAATGGGGCGATATTGCAAAATGTTTTGTTGCACGCGTCATGTTAACCTTAACAAGAACAGTCGTTAAATTGCCAAATTAAAATTGGCGAAGTCGACTCGAACGTTTGTCAGAAAGTAATTTTGGGAATTGAAAATTTCAATGATCGATTTATTGAACGTGGAGGTATGGTTTGGTATAGTTTTTCACAGTTAAATTTCAGCCCCAACTGGTTATAAACGAATCCAAATGTTGAATTATGACTTAAGTTTTGCATTTTTAAAAATAGTGCCTTTTTCACGTCAATGTCTATTACTCTTGTTGTTATTGTTTTAGTAGGTACAGAATATTCACGACCAATTTCAGAATAATAATTTGTTATACCACGACAATAATTTATACGATAAACGATCTAGAAACGAAGGGGACAACATATCTCTACCGTGATAGAATATTCGAGCGCGATCACCCATCCGAGTACCTACGTACTAACGACGCCCGGCAATATTTAACACGGGTCGATTCAACCCCAATTAAGTACCTACAGTTTAAATGAAAAATGAATTCAATTTAACCGTCTGGAAATTAGTTCAATACATTTTATCATCGTTTATAGAAGTTACACATTGTACATTTCGCGTTTATTCAATGCGTAATTAGTGATGGGAATCCGAAAATCCGGATTTTCACAAAAAATAGCAATTTAAGTCACTTAAAAATCATATGAATGTTAAATATTTGTACAGTATACAGCTGTGAACCTAAGTAAAATATTTTTTATGCAACTGTACAAATAAAACACAACACCAACAATTTAAAATGCGTTTGGATTTCGGATTTGTTGAAATCCGAAAGCATTTTATAGTTAAATTTAAAAGTTTTTTTTTTCGAATTATTATCCAAAAATTTAACTTAGGTACACAGTTTTATGTTGTAATAATATTTAATATTTATATGATTTGCAAGAGGCTTAAATAGCGTTTTTTTTTTTTTTGAAAAATTTGGATTTTCGGATTCCCATCACTAATACGGACAAATTATTATTTAAAATTGAATTATAAATTGATTGGCGTACATTTAAGATTTTGAGCACAGCGAGGAGTGTATTGGATTTACTATGTTATGAGCTATCTCTTTCTGTTAACGACTTTCCTACCAAAAATCTTGATTCAATTTTCAAGCGTAGCATCATTTCTGAATAAAAGATTTGTCTAGTCAATGCACTGAGAAAGCCATTTTCTGATTATCTTTTTAGTTTTCTTAAAAAACAATTGGGTTAGGGTTGAAAATAATTGTGTAGAGATCTGAAATTGTCACAAAATACTTGAATACTTTAATTTTGAATCGTTTCATTTGCATTTTGCATTTGATACTTTTTAATTATTTGAGTTATATTTGGTTTTATGTGGATATATAATTGTGCCGGACGAGTGGAAAAATTTTAAAATTAAATACGAGGTTTATCGTAAAATGTATATAGTGGTAAAAAAAAAAAAAAAAAAGTAGTACACGCTGTAATTTATTTCATTAGTGTTTTAAGTTGAAATTTTGACGAAAACCGTATAAAATCACAATATTTCAAAACATGATTAATCGAACGTATTTCGTTTACAATTATTCATAAATTACATTATCTTGTATGTCCTACGGTCCCAACTACCCGCGCACTCTATACCAGTGGCCTAAATGAAAGCAACATTGATTTTTTTTTTTTTTTTTTTGTATTATTTCAATGTTATTCGATGAATTTTAATAATAATAATAATAGCGACGATCGCGTTATTTCCGGTTTTCGTGTGAATTTATCTGAAAAACCGTCGGCTGTCTCGTCGTCCCTGCATTAGTTTTAATCTACTTTTTGATCGAATACAATGTTTATGTTCACACTCGCAGCCGTGTGCGTTGTACCGTGGTTTTAATAGCGCGAAATTAAATAATATATTTAACGCAAACAATAATAATATAAGTTTACGGTACATAAATTTAAAACCGTGTTATACTATGCTGTACATGACTGCAGCAGAATTGAACAATGCGATTTAACGTTTCGCCGCATCATTCGGTCGAAAACTTCGCGCTTGTTTTGACGTACACGTATAATAATAATAACAATAATCTAAAATCGTAAAAATAGTCTCCATCCCCCCCCCCCCCCCCCCCCCTTCCCGGACGCTCGTCACTTTCGTATTAGGGTTTTGATTAACAGCATATAGACGGTTTCACTGAATTATGTCCCTTATCGTCTTATCGATTTAACTTCACCGCGGCATTATTGTGATATATGATGTTGACCCAAGTTTGTCGCCCGCGCCACGCGTAAGCCGGCGAGAGAAAGTTTGATATTCTCGTATATAATAAGATTGATACTCGCCGTGCTTAAGTTTCTGGATTGTAAATTACGGTTTTTATATTTTATAACTCGAGCGGAACGAAAAACCTATCTACACCTATAATAATAATAATAATAATAATATCATTTAAAATAAAAAATGAAATTAACGTATACTTACCTATCTATCGAATAGCGGTTATGAGTCATGTTCTGGTACATACATGGGTGAAATGAAACACCGTTTTCATTAGGTCAAGCCAAAATCACCAAAAAAAAGTATTATTAGTATAACTCCAAATTAACGTACCTGTTAAAATTAATATTACCTAGTTAGACGTTTTTAACAATAAGTTAACGATTTAAAATACAAATTGATAATAAAAGTCGACACTCGACGATTAAATGGTACTAAGGATTTGAGCTCCTCAACGACGTGATTATTATTATTGTCGATTAATATTATTAAAATGCTCTTTATTATTATTGGTGATTATTATTATTTAAGTGATCTATATTATTATTTTTACGTATTATGCTTATTATTAAAATACTGATTATGATTAAGATAATTTTAATTATTTTATTAAAATCTTGTTTATGTTTATTTGTTAATGATTTTTAATTTTATTATTGATGGTTGTTATTAGTATGCTTATTATTATTATTATTGTTGATTGTTCTTAATAGGTTGATGATTTTTATTGTTATTATTAGTTGATTATCAAACAAATAAATAAATTGTTATGAGGCCGATTTGCCGATTGTTATTATGAAAATTATGATGACTATTATTATAATTATTGCTAGGTAGTTAGGTACCTATTATTCTTGATAAAAGGAGTAAAGGACTACGATTATTGTTGTTTAAATGCTGATTATTATGATCTGGTGATAATATTTATTATAACAATTAAATTAAAAAAGATTGACATACTTTGCACGTAGGTGCAACTACTGTTGTAAGAGGAAGTTGAGAAGGTAGGATACAGACGGGAATTTAATGTACATCTGTAAGCAATGATTGCTAATAATTGCTAACGATACAACATTTCTAAGCAGAGTTCAGTTGATAGTGTTGCTTTGTCAACAATATGTATATCATATTATGGTAGAATGATTACAAAATGTGCGTTTCCACGACAACAATGATTGTTTAAAAAAGATTAAAATAATAAGAACTTAATAATAACAAAAAAATAAATAAAGACGGTTGCTAATGACAACCTTATTTTCAATCCTTCAATCTTTTTTAACCTAAAGACCGAGGTTTTCCTCATTATCTGGAATATTAATCAGAATATCAAAAAATGACATCTTTATAGTACCATACTGAAAAAATTTCCTTTCAGAAAAGGTGCTATACTTTATAATCGAAGTATGTTTTCTGGTAGAAAATGTGCTAATATAAAACATACCTAACCTAACAAATAAACATCATTATAAAACTAACACGTTCGCTTTACTCAGAATCTAAAATAAATATCATAGTAAAACCAATACATTCCTTGCTCCGCTCAGAATTTAAAATAATAGTAAAAAACACGGACATACTTCACAAGATTGGTAGGCCACTATTGTAGATGATAAGTTTGGAAGGTAGGATATAGAGGGGAATTTAATTAAGATCTATGTGCAATGGTTAATCTTTGCCAATGAAAAATGATTCTGAGCGGAGTTCGGTTATACATATTTAAATAAAGTCTTATATTTACAATTTTCGCAAAAATTTTATACTCAAATTCTTATAAAAAAATACTTATTATTACTTTAAACTCAACTTTTTCTTGTTGACCTATAAGTAAAACTTTCAATGAACCTCTTGTCATTACAAAACAAAATTTAAAATTATAAAAGCATTATTTTATTCTTAGTTTTTCCCATTTATTATGAAAACCTCTAGGAAATTTAAAAAAATGAAAAAAGAATTTTCATTCATTTACTCGAAATTCGTAAGTTAAAAGCTTCATCAAAGAAATCTTTATTAAAACGTAACTTTTCTGTTTTAATGCTGTACGGAGATTTCTAACTCAATCGGACGATTTTGAAGTATTTTACTTATTTGTACTCGTATACTATGTACGACGCTTGCGAGCAGTCCTTCCCCTCGTATCCCCATCGCATTGCTAATAGCCTAGCATGATGGTATTAGGCCCGACCCGTAGTTTCGTCTATGCCGACCTACCTTTAAAAATTTATTTCTCGACAAAATTTCCACGAGCACGTTTTCGAAATGAAATACGATTTCACATCGGATTCACAGAGGTTTTATTTTTTATATTACTATGTATGAGTGCCATTAATGGATGACTTCTCTTCTCACAGTGTAATATATATAATTTTTAATGTTTAATTTAACAACCCATGTATCTTAGCACATATAATTATTATGCCGACCGGTATAAATTGTATATTTCATACAAAGAAAATAAAATATTACTATGTACGTATAGTTAATCATTTTTGTACAATAAAACTACGTATTAGACTAACATTTAACTTTATCATACTCCCCGAGGTGGCGAATATTATTTTAAATACATATTAAAAATGGTATTAAAAACAAAATGTACAGTGTAAAAATTAATGTGGATAGTAGCGAAAACATAGGAGAGGAAGAGTTTGTGTGTTATAAGTTATAATCTTTTTCGAAATTTGAAATTTTTCTTACGAATCTTACTTTGTATACATTATAATTTTTATGGCAATTACAGATATTTCCTTGCAATTTTGAATACGTGTACGTTGTACATATTTTTAGTAGTTTATTATACCAAAAATTTATCAGAAATTTTTTTGAAATTCATAACCATCCTCCCCCTGATGAATCCTACGTAAACTTAAAGCAAAAAATACTGACAACGGACGTCGATCGGATAATTGTTTTGGAGTTGAGTAGGTAGGGTATATATACGGTAATTTAATTTATATCGTTTTATATCGTACTTCAACCGTTATTGCGTATATTTCCTGTTTTTCTACGTTTATTCCCGGTTTTTACTAATTATTAAGAAAACTACTAGTAAAATTAAAACATGTCACCTTACAGAAAACAGATAAAAAACAAAACACATGATCGTAAAATTAATATTACACTGCATGTGTAATACACTGATACTAGTAATTTGTTTAGAGTACTAATTTTTTTTTTACTGTGGATAAAGGATTATTGGATAATTGAAATAATAATTTAAATCGGGCTGGGGATTAAAATCTGTGTACAAGTGTTTAATCATGTATAAAAACGAATTAAATTTTAGTAACTATTAACGATAATACGATGTTCTAATAAATTTCTATCGTTTCCCCTCCTCTGCTTCGAACAGTTTTTTTTTTTACATTTTTGTCTACAGCGATTTTACATTGATCTACAGCGTACGCGCCACGTGCAGTTATGGTTACAACAGCTTGGATAATCATGAATTTGCATATTTGCTAGGAAAATGCACTACTGTTCTCGTACAACATTAAAGATTCAGTAAAAACATATGTTCGGATTACTACAGATTTTCGTTTCGAACGCGTTTTTGATACATATTTTTCCATATTTATTACTTTTTAAGATAAGGCATAATTTTGCATACGTAATATATTTATGTATATATATATATATTATTTATAGTGAAAATCCGAAAGATTTTAATTGAAACTGAAATTTACAATATTATAAATTACTAATTCAATTCCGGATAGTTCGTTTTCATTATATTAATTATAGTGTGTCATAGTGAGAGTACCTACCGAGTATATTTAATTATTTTATCGAAATATAGAATCGTTTTCAAGTAAAAAAGATATAAAATTGTTTAAAGGATATATTAATATTGTTTGATTAATTTTTGGGATTCTTCCGAAAAACTATATGGAGTGATTATTTTATCGTTGAACACTCATTATTTCACAAAATATCAACTTTTTTCAACACATTTTTTTTTACAATTTTAAGAAATAGGTAGATCTAAATTATTATATTTCTATTATTTTTGGTCACCTTTATTTTTGTGGGTGAAACGATTACCAAATTATGGTTTTCAAATAGTTACCTATATTAAAAGTCCCATAAATAGACGCAGTATTAGTTTAAATACATTTTGGTGTTCGAATTTTTGATTTCCGTCAACCCGTTCACTAGATATTCCACTTGTAAGTTTGGATAGGGGAAAGTAAGGGCGTATCGTTTGTGTGGCTGTACGACAAAAAATAATGGTAGTCTAAAATTTTATACCTGCCTGTTTTTTTAAATTGTTTTGTCAATTGTTTTTATATTTTTTATTTTTTTTTTTGAAAAAGTCGAAATAATGACTGTGTAACGATAAACGAATCACCCTGTATTTAGTTATTATGTGATTTATATTGAAGTGTGGTATATTTACAGAATATTCAAAATTAATAAAATGCAAAGCTCTGCCGTGGTATTCCGAAAATATTTTTATGTCACTCGCTATTGAATTAATTTTTGTACTTATATTAATAAATTCGAGGGATGAATAAGTATTTATTCACAAAATAATAATATACAGTCACTATGTGAGATGTTTTTTTCACGAGTTTCTTCGAGATGATACTTTTAAGTGCCTAACATACATAAAGTTAAAAATGAATCCTATAAACATATACCTACTGTATGTTGATTTCGATTTTGAGTGAAGTGAAGAAGCTTATGGTCTTACAATGATATTTATTTTATTCATTTTTTTAGATTCTGAGTGTAGCGAAGAATGTATTGGTTTTACAAAATGTTTATAATTATTTTTTTTTCGTCATCAATATTGTACGTAGGACTTTTGGACCTCGAATTATTTCAAATTTAAATAATTAAACAATCTAAAGTTTAAACAGTGGTTTCCAATTAGCATTAAGCCACAGAACCCTAGTTAAAACTTGAAACCGGGGATCCCATTTTTCAGATATGTTTGCGGGAGTTTCTCGTTTTCTGTAGATCTGTATGTATTGTATGCGTTTCAACTTTGTTTGAACACGGAAATGAATAATGACATTATTTTAATGATTTATTTTAATTTTACTTACCTTTTTAGATTCTGAGATAAGAGAGAAATGTATTCGTTTTATTATGAATATTTTTTTTTTCTATCTATAAGTAACTTTTTTCAAAGAAATATTGCTTCAATCAAAAAAATGTCAACAATTTTTTTCTCGAATTTTGCATCAAGTGTGTGCATCGAGAAGGTTAATTTTTGATTTTCCAAGCGGTTTTCATAATAATAGGGAAAAACCGGCAAAACCATAAAAGAAATACGAACAAAAACAAGTATTGCGTTAACGATATAATTAAATCGATTAAAAGGATCATTTAGATTTATTCGATTTGGTTTCTCTACACTAAAAACCCCGTATCGAAATTCAAGCGTAGTGTTTTTTAATGAAAGAAAATTTCGTTTAGCTGGTCAACACGACTTACGAGTTACGGAAAACAGTCTGTATGTATTTGGATTTCGGTTTCAGTTGTAATACATTTTACAGTACCGCAGTATATATGGTTATAAGCTCCTGATCTTCATTACCGGTATTAGGAACATAATTCTTGTTTATTTGACGCCACCGCCGAAACTCTACTCCTACGCGTTATTCCGTGGGTCGTCACTTTGAAAAAGATCAGTCGTGAACCGTTATATATGTATAGATAATCCATTTTAACAGAGTTCACGACGTCTTAATGTGTAATTAATGTCTTGTAGTATATCTAATCAACATAAATAATACTCTCGAAACATAATATTATACATAGTGTATTGATTTTTAACGCGATAGGTATATGATCGAACCAAAATAATATCAAACGAAAATATTCAGTGGGCATATCAGTATAAATTGTACAATATAATAATCTTTATGCATCGAATTGTTCATTGTGTGTCCAGTGGCGCATTTAGAATATATGCACTCCGGGGCGAAACATGTTTATTTCCACCCTCTTACTTCCCACTTATTTTCACTCACTACTCATTGCAACTTCTGACCTTCCCTCCTCAATCTCAATTACTGAAAAATGTGTCCCATGCTTGTTTTGAATAACATTTTAAAATGTATATCCCAGGGTTTAAAAATTTACAACTTCTAAGTGTTTTATTCAGATAAAAAAAATCATATCGAATAAGTAAATTGTATACGTTATCAGTCGTTTCACTAATATCACATTCAACACAAAGTGATTTGATGCGATAATCTGTCATCACTTATTTCTTATTACTTGTAGGTACAAAGCGTAGAAAAACGTCTATACAAAAGGTATGACCATACTTGACATAAAATCACTCACGGTCCTTTTATACAATAGCGCTCACAACAATTACCTATTACTTATAAAAATAAAATCATAGATCAATCAAGATTTTAATCAATGATACTATTTACATTATTATACATTTTGTGATAATAATTAAAATTAATACATTCAATAAAACTGCCACCCTAAAAACTGTTAACATTTTGCCACTAGGGACATTAACTACCTTCGCCCCACCTTTAAATGCACCACTGATTGCGTTATTTTTTATATAAGTAACAACGTTGGTACAAAAAAAAAAAAAAACCAGATGACCGACTGTCCTAAAGAGTTCCATAAGATATGTAACGTCACAAACGTGCGCAGGTCCTTTTTAGCAGGAAACGCAACGATCGTTGAAGCCTTACACTAAAATCATACGTAAAAATAGTCCAAATATTTTAGGAAGGGAGCTTAAGCCCCCGGCAACACAATATTGATTTTGAATACTTAGGTAGTATTTTATTTGATGAATACTTTATTTTTGGAGGCTTCGTTGAGTTTTCGGTAGGGGAAGGGGTGGTTGAAATCCTTCAAATGCATCTCTCCTGTTTATGCCAATTTACGACGTTAAGTTACCACGTTCTAGGGTTTTGGTGGAAAATTTCTCAGGGGAGACAGCCGCCTCTCCTGTCTCCCCCGTGCGCACGCTTATATGTAACGTTACAGCCATTCATTAAGCGAAAGAACCGTACTGATTAATTAACGAAATATTTGTTTATTTCACGAATTAAGTGACGCTATAGAAATAGTTTGCGATTACTTAAAATTATTTTTTATGTTATCACATAATAATATATATTTTATCGCGTAACTCATAATGGTATAAAAATATTTCACAGGTTAATCAAGCAAATTTTGGCTCGTTGGTATATGGCTGTCAGGCTTCGCATAAACAGTTGACTGTATATATTAGTTTTATACCTCTACAGACGGCCATAATAAAAAGCCAATAAATTAGCCCATCCATTTTTTCATTATGAAAACCGCACGAAAAACGAAATTCTATAGTCATAATACGAACGGTATTGCGTTTATCATTATAATATAATATAATATTATGCATTTTGAGTGCTAAAAATACTGCGATACACTTCTGACCTTTGGGCCACTCTGTATAATATTTACGGTTTTCTTTGTATACTCAATATTCTTGTAGTTTATTCTCGCGATATTGTTTTTCCGTAAATAAATCATTACGCTTTACCGCCCGTAATAATATTATATTATAATATTATGATAACCGATATCGTCACAACTTACTATAGGTACGCATATTCTATATTCAGTCGTTCGTCCTTATCTCGCCTATTGTTTTATTTTAATCTCACGGGATGTAAATACAATATCTTTTCCAGACTCCCAGTGTATTTATTGTCTCCGCAGTTATACCTTTTAGTTTATACGTATTTAATTTTATCGTATACAGACCTTTTTTCCAGGATTAAAATAATATTCCGTTACTAATGCGCCAGTGCAAAATATTGTGTTTATCCGTCTATATCTGTTCGCGAACATTCGTCGAAAACAAAACTGACTTCTATGCGATTGTTTATTCTTATTGAACGTCAGTCGAGTCAGTTCGGTTAAACACGTTTTGAAATTGCGTGACTTATAAGATTTCCGTCCAAGTTTGAACGCGTATAAAAAAAATCTACTACATTATACGTTAATTTTTTTTACTAAAAATCAACTATAGATAACTCATGGTAAATTTCGGGTTAAATTTTCGAAGAACTTTTGTTGGCTAAAACCAAACAAAAACTAAAAATCTCGGCTATAAATAGCTAAAAAATCGCCAGAATTTTTTGAAAATTGTACTCCGTCCAGAAAGTGTTAATATAAGTATTATAATAGAAAATAATGAAAATTGTTATTGCGTACATTTTCTCGTTTTCCCCAGGTTTTCTCATCTATCAAGAAAACTACAAGGGAAATTAAAAAATTACCCCTCAATTTAACGACCAGACAAAATGTTTGCTACTATAGACCTGCAATTTATGATTGGAGCAAGATTTTAGAATATTCATAGAAAAGTTGTTTACACACACATATAAAAAAAGAACACATTATATAGTAATTATCGCTTCTCTCGGAATCTCAAAATTAAACTTTTTAGATATACCTAACTGTTTTTTTTTTCATTATACGTTTTATATCTGATAATTTTTTAAAAACGAAAATGCAATTCTTATTTTTATTATTTCAAAAAAAATTATATCTTTTCAAGATTTCAAGATTGTTATTTTATTTTAACTTCAATGGTATGGCTGGTGACAAATTATATTTAAAACGTTCTTAAAATAATACAAAATAGTGTAATAACGCGCCACGCGCAGATGCACTACATATTGTGCACATTTCTCACTTATTTAATAGTCAAATTAACAAAATTATCCAACAAGCAAATTATCCAAACAATAAAAAAAAAAAAAAAAACTGGTGTAGTTATGTGAATATTGGATTTGAACCTCAATAATAATATATCCGTGGTCGTGAATGTTAAATTTGAATTGAACGAGATTGATTTTAAACGAATAAAGAGTGAGTTATTCAAGTTGAAGGTAAGGTCAAACATAAATACTTGAAAATAACCGAAATCACTTTGTGTGATATATAATGTCAAAATCTTGAATAAACTTGGGATTTGAAGCAAGTAAACTAATAACAAATGTTGGACATTATGGGGCTTAATAAAAACTGTAATTAAAAATATATTTTAAATCCGTAATATTTCGCAGTGTATCAATATTTATCAATAATGCCAATTCATATTAAACGACTTGTAATACTTTTGATGTTCAAAGTTATCAAAACCTCTGAGTAAATAAGTAATTTTTGATTTTCCGAATAGTTTTCCTAAAATTTGGAAAAAAGGGGGGATGTATGATACACGGGAAAGCGTATGGTATTAACGGTTTCATTATTTTTGATATGGTTTTTTTTTTGTTGTACTTTTATTTGAAATGATCGTAGAGACCTGTGGTCTTAGGCGACATATTTATATTGGTGGTTTTTAAATTTGGTAGAATTTTTAAAATGTTCTGGTGATTTTTTGAGCTAATTATAAGCAGTTGATATTTTCGAGTTTTTGTAGTTTTTATTTGCTAGATATTACACTCTTAAATTAGTTTGACAGAAACGTTTGAAAATTTAATTCAAGGTTCACTGTAAGTTGTAATTGGTGGTAAAAGAAAAATTAAGCATAATGAAATATTAACTTCCCACCTATAAAAATGGCTCATCACCAGCAGTAATAGCTATATATATATATATACATATATTTTTTTTAAAAGTAATAAATGCAAATTAAGTTTATTTGCCTGAGTTTTATTACATTTTATTTTTTAGTATTTTAAACTAAAAATTTAGTTTAGTATTTTAAACTTGGTATCTCCTGTAACATGAAATTTAATTATAAAATGATCGGGGTGTGGGTTGAAAGTTGTAAACTACAAAAGGTACATCTTTGATACATGCACAAAATATCATCCCCTGAACTTATTCGAGGGGGGGGGATTGTATCACTTTAATCTAGATGCAAACAAAACTTTAATTCTAGAGTTTGTGCTCATTTGATCCAGATGCAGTGAGGGAGAACAAAAAAAATAACAGATACGATACAGTGCTAAAGTCTATTTTCGAGAAAAATATGACAAAAATCAAAAACATCATTACAAGGCATTGAGTTAAATTATTAATCTGTATATAATTGTAATTTCGATATATCCACTCGTATACTAATAGCACAATTTATCAAATGTGAACGGATAAAATATTATTCGAATTTATTCATTCTTCCGCTTTTAGTTCGACGGCCGTGTTCAGTAACAACGAAACTATCGAATACGACGTTTTTATCACCTGCAAAACAACAATACGTATACTAGTGCGGTTGCAATCCGTACCGTATGTGCTGAACGATTTATCTGCGATGTGCGACATCGTCACAAATGAATTTAGCACGTATGGTGGCGTCGGTTACTCACTCCGTATAGCATTTCCAAATTTATGGTGTTGGTCGGTGTCAACTTCGCGATGCGCTGGTAGCTAGAGTTCATCTTCATCGCCAGCAACATCGTTTTTTTAAATTTCAAATCCTTTGCGGTCCAGTCGCTGCTGTACAGGCCGAAATTCACCGCAGATTTCTGTCGGGCAGGAAAAAAATCGAACAGTGTTTAGATATATTAAATAGCCGCTCAGGGCGTAATTTTTTTTTTACCGCAGTTTCTACGTAGCTGAACGCGAAACAATAAATACCCAGCTGTGCCATTACAATCACGTAAGCGGAAAAAAACTTCAAAACCGGCGGGGACACGAGTGACCATCCGGACATAAACATCTTGGGAAAGGGGAAAAAAAACAATGAGATTTCAGTTTTTAATTGACTAGTCCGACAAAAACGTGTCGATCGAGCCACTTACCAATATGGCGAAAAATATTGATATAATTCCCGAAACCGTGGAACAGGCTATCTGTAATTTGACTACCGATTGAACGACGTCGTAAAAATCATAAAATTTTCTAAGAGAGTTTACGGAAAAAAATAAAATAAAAATGCTTTAATGTATTTTTTTAGAGTACCTATAAATCACAATACATCATTAGGTTGGATCAAACAAATTGTTTTTTCGCGGGCGTAACTTCATATACCACCGAATCTTATGCCACAAAAAAAAAAAAATATTGAAAATATATCAATCTGAAATTATCCTTGAAAAAATTTCTTATTATTGCAATATTTGCGTTTCGAGGCTAGTAACTTTGTAAATATCGATTTTCTCCTTTAAAACCTCATTATTATTTGTTCCTAATTACATTCTGATGATTTGCATTCGTGTCATTTTTTGTTTGGCGATAATTTCAACCGTAAACAAAATAAAATACACACGAATTGCTTTATTCAGTTAAAACCGCTGCGGGCAAGCTGGACATTTTATTTTTTCGTAAAAATAAGATTCGACGGTATTGTAATATAAAAAAAAAATAAAAATGTTTTTAACTTTTTTTTTTTTTTTTTGAGGATAATCCCGCGCTAAAAAATTAAATCTTTCTTTTGGTCCACCCTAACCCGTATGCTAATAAGCCATGATGATACTTAAGTGATTTGGCCCGTATAACAGTAATAATTTATTCGCATCGTGCTGGTATTGTTCTATACCGTCATACTAACTTCACAACTCTTTGATTGTCGTCTACGAGGCAGATCAAACGGCTATAATATTCGTCCCCTGTAAATCGAATCGTCCACTAATGAGTTTTCGGTGTTTACGTACAATTCAGGTGTTACACCGTATGAGGATCTGGTATATACGAACCTAACGTTGGCCCTGGCGTACGACGTCCGAGTGCCGTGTACCCGTCGACCAGCGTGCGGAAATGGGCGTTCAGCGCGAAGCACGTGGTCAAAACGTAACAGTCGAACATCAACAGAATAATCAAGTTGCCCGTAAACACGATGGCTTCGTACGCGTAGACCACGGACCAGCCGGCCGACGAGTTGTACGCCGCGTCGGGCAGCGGCACCCACAAGTTTAGGATGCTATTCCGGTATTCGCTGACGGTGCCGTCCAGGTGGGTGACGGACAGGCTGGCGTGGATGAAGAACGGCGCCAGCATCCAAAAGAACACGGTGCAGTAGTTGATCGTGACGAACGTGCGAAGCAGCGCGGACAACGCGGCGCTGCGCCGGGACAACCGCGACGGGTCACTTCGGCCGCACGAAGTAAACGCGTACCGGGCCATGTCCAGAACGGCCCGCAGCCGGTCCGTGTCGGCCTTCCGCGACAACACGTATGACTTGAGCGAGCACGGCAACGACACGGTCACGCACAAGGTTAGGTACGTGAACCGCTGAAAATCGTTATACGACAGGTACATGCCACCGATGTTGAAGATGATCGTCACGATTACCAGCCAGAAGTAGACGCGTAATACCGTCCGGTGCCGCCGGCCGTCGTAGCCGTCACGGCCGGTTTGCGCGGTGAAGTTCAGTATATGGAACAGGCCGATCGCTCTGAACAGTTTCACGTCCACGACTGTCCCGTCAGAGTGGCTGTCCGAATATTCCGCCGTCATGACAGTGTCGGGTCCGGCCCGTATGGAAACTAAAAAGAAACGATCTTTTACTCGGACGAGCGTTTTATAACCGAATCGAAAGGCCGTTGCCCCCGGGTTGCGCGAGGCCGATCGCTACATTTATTTGGATTTATCGCATCACTAAACGATTCCAGAAAGCCATTTGGGTTCCGCGAAAAGAATTGATATTATCGATGGTTTACAACTGGGACTTGTCCGATCACCGAGAAAAGCCAATACACGTTGGTATAATCGAACTTAGTGTGTAGATATGTGAACAATTCTATTTGCGAATAATTAACATTCCAATATCGGGCAGAATACACGAAACACGTGAAAATTTTATCGACCGGTCTACGGACAAACGAACGTTGAAAATAATAAATTAACGATCACTCATACAGTGATTTTAATGGTTATTTTTCTTATCGGAAAACGTCCAATAACTCGAGTCGAACTCCGGTTTTTTGATTTTTTTTATTAAAAACTTTTGAATACGCCTGGTAAAAAGGTCGTATTTTAACTTCTTTTCGCCAACTCTTTAATGTTATTATTTTAAATCAAACGTAAAATCGAAGTTCAGCGCGAGCCGTGGAACGTTATTGTTCATCGTTTAAAAACAAAACGGTAGATAAATATCGTTAAACAATATGTTAAATAAATGTTAACGATGAGTTATGCCTGTTCTCGAAAAGTAATTTTTTTTCGGTAAAAGCGGCCGCACTCTTTTCCCCTGAACTGATATCGGGGCAGTAGATCAGTGGAAAAACATTGTCTTTCAGGGAGTAATTGAAATGTCGAAAATCCATCGGAATTCGTGACAATTTTAAAAGCCGGCCCATTTGTATTTGATGAACGTTTAATGAAGACTTACCTACAGACTTATGTCTATTTTTCGGTATGTATCCCGGTGCTCTGGCCGCCCGTCGTACGTCTATAATGCTCGGCGCAGTCACTGACAAACGATAACGAAGGAATGGCTAACCACATCACCCGATATAAAATCGGTTGCTATGTACACGGGATACCGCGCGATATTTTTTTTAGCAATTTACGCTATAATTATTTTAGTTTGCGGTGTTTTCACGTGCATGGAAGCCGATGCGAGACGGCATAGTTAAATATATTGTTCTGTTGACAAAAATAATTACTATTGCTACATGCTATATAACGACGGCTACTTTTATAATTATGTATAGCAGTACCGTACCGTCGGGTCAATGTTTGTACAAGAAAGTCGATCAATGTTTGTTTTTTTTTTTTTTACAGTCGTTCTCGTTCGATTTGCAAATCGTGTTATTAAGTTACGGCGCAGTATAATGTGCGAATTCACGGACAAAGTGAACGCCGCTTTCGGATATTCGTATTGGCATAACGAACCGAATCCGGCGCGGATCACGTAGCGAATTATGTCCTTCGAATATGACCGCCGTATTTATGAGCCGTTATAATAATCCAAAAGTGTGGCCGTTGATGTCCCGGCGGACTTTGTGAACACGAAATTTCACGTGCACAAACAAAGAAAGTTAGTTATAAATAATATATTTGTTTTCATTTGTGTCGTGCAACTTTTACTCATACATTTTGTAAAGGTGTAGCCGGTACAGGATATAATATAATTAAAAATAACAATATTACGCCTTGGCCACACGTGCTGTGTCGCATGCGACGACGAAACACCACATCTACTTGTATAAACAGGGTCTTTTAAATTTCTTGTTACAGCGTCACGAGATATTTCACTTTTAAGTTTTGGTAAGTGGAGAGTAGCGGAGCCGACATTTATGTGACGGCACGGCGAACGGCGTTTGAATAGTGTCCCGCTACTCTCCCCCTACCTGAACTCGCGAGTGGAATATCGCGTCAACGGGTTGACGGATATCAAAAATGTCAAAACCGCATAATGCATTTAAACGAATAATCCGTCTATTTGCGGAATTTTCAGTATAGGTTGCTTTTTCAATCAAAAGTAGGTAACCGATTCACGTCCAAAAATAAGGGTAACAAAAATAAGGAAACCGTGACATTTTAGAATATATTACAACCGCACAAAGTTTTTAAACCAAGTTTCTTATTGAAAAAATAAGTAATTCATGGAAAACATTTCCCAGAACACTAACAACGTCATTTTCTAAACAGTCTGTTGACTTTTTAACTATTCATAAATCATAAGCATTCGATATTTTCGAGTTTTTTTTTTATTTGAAATATTTGAAAATTTTATTCGAGATTCTTCTTAAGGTATATTTGGAGGTAAAAAATAAAAGTCTAGAAAAGTCTTTTTTAGAAATTATGTTTAAAGTTCAAATCGTAAAAATTACGGCTTTAAAAGCGTGTTTACCCGAACTTTGCTCAGAATCGCATATCGTTGAGTACAGATATAAATTAAATAACATTACGTATCCGTTCAAACTTCTCACCTACGACAGTGGCTCATCCGTCAACAGTTCAAGTTCATTTTTTGTCTGTGGCTTTCTCCAGAAATTTAGGTGGTCGGTGGTGGCAAGTTCATGCAGTTTATAATTAGGGTTTTTGAGCACAGGGGAAAAACAACATTTACGTTCCTTCCTATTTACTTGGGTACACGCATACTTAAATATGTTCTCATTTTCCTTACTCAACTATGCTATTCTTCGGAGAATTGTT
The DNA here is from genome assembly GCA_902439185.1 of Cinara cedri. Lineage (NCBI taxonomy): Eukaryota > Metazoa > Arthropoda > Insecta > Hemiptera > Aphididae > Cinara > Cinara cedri. The sequence goes on along the minus strand of CABPRJ010001455.1, from coordinate 93,928 downwards.
ACCTAAAATCATTGAAATTTTACCGCCCTTGACGTTTTGTCACCTGGGGTAAATGTCGATTTCGTTTCACCCCTTTATTAAGCCACTGTCTGAGTATTAGAAATTATAGAGGAATCAAATATTCATATTAAATTATAGAATTTGGCTAATGCTAATTTGATGCGTTTCGGTGAGCGCGTGAAACACTCTTAGTGTTATTACTATTCGACTTGCCACCCAAATTTCATATTGGGTGTGAGCCACTGCGGATTAAAATTGCCAGATTTGCACTTAACTAATAATTTTTTCTCCGAAATATAATAAAAAAATAATAGTTTGAATTAAAAAAATGAAGAGTTTTAATATTTTATCACGTGTGGAAAATTTAATATAGTTGAGTATCTCTACGATTCCGTATAGAACGAGAAAATACTATACACGTAGTCATGTGTGAATAAAAAATTAAAACGTTTGTCATCCGAGTCTCGCAAATGTCACAGTAACGGTTCGAACGATTGTGATTTGAAAATTACGGAAACTCGAGTAGCTATTGCCGACCGAATGATGTTAGAAATATAGTTTTTATAATAATCGAGTATGGTAAAATAACACTCCAAATCGAATACGATAGTCCCGGCGTACCCAGAGCTCTTCGTCAAAGACGTCAGTGGATTAAGGTGTTGACTAACATTTTTTTTTTTTTTTCAAACTGATATTATTTAATTAATTTACTCTTTTTCGACATAATATGTATAAACGAAATTCAGACCAAAAACACACATATTTATAGAGCGATAAAGGTGTTATGCTACATCATTTGTAGTTTTTATTTGTAGATAAAGGTGTTGTAGCGTGTTAGCTTAACAACGTTACGGTTGTTAGTGAACACTTTTATCCACTGATATCCACATCGATGATTTCCCATACGGTACTGCGGTCTGCGATTATAAAATAATATTTATAATACTTACGCGAATATCTAAATCAGAAAAAAACCGTCTCAGGTGTAATCGTGTGAAATTTTAACATTCTAGAGTGAACGCATCGAAGGAAGTATTGGTTTTACAGTGGTGTATTCTGTGTCTGAAAACGACTTTGGCTTAATATGCCATGCGGCCGTAGTGTTTTACGAACGTGGTAAAATGTTCCGAACATCCTGACGATTTTCGGGCTGTTTATAGGCGCATTTGACATTTTCGAGTTTTTCTGTGGTATTGTGCGTGGACAAAATTTTTTGGCCTAACAAAAACGTTTGAACATTTAACTCGAGGTTAATTACAAGCCGTACGAGCGTTATTTAGTAGTTTTTTTTTTTTTTAGTTTTTATTAGCGCTTTAAGTTCAAATTCTGACAACATTTTATAACGCGTCACGAGCATCCCCCCCCCCTCTACGGGTACCGACGGTCGTGTTTTCAGGTATTTTACACGTATCTCGGCTGTTTCGGATTTTCAGTTTGACGGACCCGACGATAAAAGATTATCATTAGCTCGTTCGGTATCCATATTGCGTTAATCCGTGTTTCGAACTAATGATACAGTCGAAACCTATTAACATACATTTACGAAATTCAATTACAAATGGTTCAACAGTATTGTACATCGATATTGAAATTATTCGATGACATTTACATAAACTAACAATAGTATTTTGATCACGGAAGATTGTTTTAAATTAATTTCTTTGTTAACGATATAGCTTATCGTGTAACTACAACGTCCGGAAATCGTTTTACGTGTACCCAAAGCGATTGTATGAAAATAATTTTTTGAAAAAAAAAAAAAAAAACAAAATTAAACGCAGTTTTATTATTTATTTTATATTATATGGTATACATTACAAAGTGCACACTTTACGCCCTCATTGTGAACTTGTCCGATTTTTTTTTTTATTGTATACCAACTGTTTTATTTATACTTTTTAATATGAAAAATATTCTGAAGGGTTCTGAAAAAAAAAATATAAATAAAAATACAATACGCATTATAATAATATATGGTACAAGTAGTAAACGAATTCCTGCGTAAATCGCGTCGTTTAGTATTTTCAATGAAAAAAAAAAAAAAAATAAAAAAAAGAAGATAAAATGATAAATACGTAATTTATTTTAGACTGAGCGGAACAATTCGAAGCTGTGTAATTGGTTTTCTAATGATGTGAGCGTGTTTTTTTTTTCGTTTACACTTTTTCGTAGTTGCTTATTTATGACTTGTCGTTATAATCGCGTGTACGTGTGTGATAATGATCTTGTTTTTGTTTATAATCATTTGAAGTCGATATTGAAATTTTAATCATAACATTTTTTATGGGTACATACTTATTGATGATGATTTTTTTCTGCTTTATTAATTAGACCTATCAGTATTTAATTATTACTACCGAAAAATTTAAAAATTCGGATCCGAATATTTCCGTATTTTACTTGTAATCATTCGTTCAGTTCGTATACCGAAATGGAGTCTAACTGCCGACGGAAGTCTCAATATTGATTGTTAAATAAAAAATATATCATTTCTAAGAAACGTCTTAATAATAAATTATACGAGTGTATGGTAATTTTTATTAAATTGGTAGAGTTGGGCGAATACTCGAATTTGTCGGGTTTTCTCGAGTCGAGTACGAATCTTTTTTCGGTATTCGTTAATTCGAGTACTCGACTATTTTATTTCGAAAATGTAATGTTATTGTAATACTGATAAGTACGATGGTACCGATATTTATGTTTAATTTAGAATTAGTCGAGAAGGCGAATATAGACAAATATTTTCTACGGTTACTCGTAAATCGAGTACTCAACTTTTTAAAAGCAAAACTCGCCCAACTCTATTTAGTATAATATATTATAATATTATCCACAGTCGCGCTTTAAATCAATTTTTCTAATTCGAATATTTATTATTTTACGTTTTTACAGCCATAATAATAAACGGCAGCAGCAGCTTGTGTCGAACCCAGCGAAACGAAAAACTCAATAAATATATATAGCCGTGTCCCTTTACTTTTTGATGTCGGGGGAGGGGATGGGAAGAATAATAATTTCGAATATTTTTCTTTTTACGAAATCGCTTTCAACTTATTTAAATTCGTCCGACTGTCGCGCACGCGGCATGACTATATTTTTCAACAATATAAGCGGAATTAAGATGAAAAAAAGAAAAGAAAAAATAACTTTTTAATATCGTGCCTTGTTTTTATTGTCCATCAAATATTTAATATCGTAATAAAATTAACTAAAATGATAATATTATTCTTTATTCTTTTGGCATGTTATTTTCGGACGGAATTTTCAAAATCCAACCGACTTATTGCCGCGCGTAAACACTAAATACCGACAATGATCTATTTTTTACCCCGAAATATTATTATCGTCGTCATATTTTACAACTATGCGAGAGTTCTAAGTCCAATGACGTGTGCAGGGGATAGAAGGTTGTATTTTTCCTCGTTGGTTTGAATCAGTGTTTCCCGAAATTGTTTTACTCAACCCTTCTATTTTGGTTTTTTTAAAAAACTCACACCACCCCCTCCCCTCTAAATAAATTTGAAAAAAAAATACCGTTTAGTTTTTATAATCAGCCGTATACCTAAAGTGAAACATACATATTTTCTTCATATTTTGTCCTCGGACATTTCATTATGATTCCGAATAAGTATAACTGACATACACGCACGCTGAATTATAACTTCATATAATAAATGCAAGTATAGATACAACTATCGGAAATATCCGTGTGAAAACGGGACTGAACGAAGCTCATCGGTATCGATACGGCAAGATAAAATCTTGTTTATTATCATTTCACTGTCATTGTAGTGGGTTGTGTGTATAAAATATTAAATTATTAATTTTTTACTGTACGCAGATATACATTTCGTCGTAATATAAGTTGCGAATATGCTGTTAACGTTTTAACAATAATATTATTGGTTTTTATTACAGCGAATTATTTTTATAATGAAAGGAACAGTAGAATAGCCCCCTTTAAGTAAACAACTGCAGTCAAGGAGTAGATGGATTTGTCGAATAAAGTTGGCTCTTTTGGATCCGGCTTTAAAATCGGCATTTACGTTTGTTGTCGAGTTTTTTAAATTTCCTAAAAACACTATGCAATTGTGTTGGGAATCTAGACGTGTTTTCCGCATGAAGTACCATCGGGTAAAAAATAATCTTAAAATACCTTTTATGATACGGCATGAAAAAAACGGGCCATTTTCACCAACTCAAAAAGTATCTCATTAATTTTTTAAGTTTCTTCGCAGCACACGGAATCTAAAATAATAATCTAGTCTAATTTACGGGAAAAATATAATAATATTACGTTATGCTATTCGCGAATTAAAATTATAATAATTATAAGACGCTTTTGTAAACTTTTTTATTTTTTTTTTTTTTACGAAAACACGAATTTCTCCAAACCGGTAATTCGCAAATCGTAAATCACATTGATTATATCGCGAAGGCACAGAGGCAATATTTGTTTTCATTGAGTTTATTACATTTATGCACGTAGGCGTGCGTAGAATTTGATATTATCAGGTGCAGTGGCGCAATATATTATATTATTTTTGGCCCGCTATCTAATAATAATAATAATAATAATTAGATCCTAACCCAACAACAAGGTGGGTAATATTTTATTTTTTACTATTATTTTTTTTTTTATTATTATTATTTCCTTCAATGTATAAATATTTGTGTTGTAAAATTAATTTTGGCCAAACAACGGCGACGGTTTTGTCAACCCTCGTTATGTCCGAGTTATTTTATCATATTATACTAGCTGTTTTGTCCGTAACGATAATTTAATTTCTTCCCCCCCCCCCCTTTTTTTGACCATTAAAATACACGTTTTTTAAAATATCCTATAAAAACCGACATCAGTAAAAGAAATACAATTTAAATGATATCGCCGTGTAAACTTACGCTACTTTCACGTTTTTGATCGTTTTTATACATAATTGCCCGTGGCAACTAAATTAATTAATGAAGATTGTCTATATTAAATTCGGAGTGTAGCGATGGAAATCTACTAGTTTTACTATGATGTGTATTTTTAAAATTTTTTTTTGTATCTGCAAATAACTTTTCTATCAATAATATTACTTTAATCTAAAAAAAGACTGGAGATCAATTTTCTTCCTTTTAATATATACATAGCCACTGAGTCATTTTTTGATTTTTTCTATATTTTTTTTTTTTTAATAATTGAATAAAAGTGGTCTACAGAATAACAAAATAAAAATAAAATAAAGTACTATTATGAAAAAATTTAAACAGGAAAAAAAGTCGTCCGATAATTTTGGAAATTTTACCACGTTTGGATAAGTCCAATATAAGTATTATTACCAAGTTTCAAGTCTCTACATGTATTTATAACCTAATTGTAGCAAAAAATGCCCATAAATTAAAATTAATCAAAAAGACAAAAAAGAACGTATCTTATGATTTTTCGATTAAATCAATTTTTCTCGTAAAATCTTCTCGCCCGTATTTTTATAAAATAATCAAATCGTGAAATTGTACGTCTTCCTACGTTTTTTCCTTACTTAAATGCTTTTATTTAAAAAATTAATTTGAAAATCAAAAAAATGACAACCTAGACAACTTGAGCTTTCAGAAAAGTTGCTACACGTAAAAATCGGAGCGAGTTTACTAGGAATAATCCTACGTATCCACAAACTAGAAGAAAAAAAGAAAAATATAAACATCTTAGTAAAACCAGTAGTCCCTTCCCTACGCTCGGAATCTATTTCAGGAACCCGAGGCTCCGAGGTGCACACGAACCCGTTCATCCGTTACTCTCTAACAGTAAGCGGGTCACATCAGGGAAGATTATAGAAATGTCTTTTAGAACTCACCGACCATCTATAGGGAGTTCTCATTTTGACTGTCGACCATCCGGGAATGTACCAAAGCAATCTATAGACTTCTAAATGTCTGAGTTCAAACCATTGTAGGACCACGTGCTAAGAACTAAATGGGAATTTTCCTAAAATACGTTCCGTTAAGATCCTAAAATGTTTATCTGTGAAATGTGAAACCTAATCATAAATACCTAATGTCTAACCAATAGACTACCTACTAAGATATTGGAAACAGATCAGATCATGGATATAAAACTTACCAAGACATTTCGAAGGTGGCGTTATTTTGTAATTAACCTTGTAGTTTTCCTAATAAATGGAAAAAAAACTGGCAATATTTCTGTACAATTTTTAAAGGGTAATTCGACTAAAAAATACTCTCTCCTCAGAATCGTTTTTCGTTAGCAACGGCTATCGTTACGAATTTATTTAAATTAAATTATTCCATATAATATTTCCCGTTATATTTTATAACAATAATGAATATTGTAGGCACGGCGGATGCACTAAAAAAGTAAATAACGGTTCGTTTACGTTTGTAACTGAAACGCGTTTCACGTAATGGGATATTAGGGAATATTTGTTCATAATACTCGGGACGGCTGCAGCATATTATACTCGTAAATATATTGTCATTATTGTTTTGCATATTCGCGTCGTACTTTACTTTGTTAACAGTGGTGTTTACAAAATACCCCTCGTCAAATATCGTTAACTCGCTCTCTAGAATTAATATTTTATCCGAATAATATACAAACAGAATAACCTAAACTAAAACTGCAGCGCATAATAGTTTAAGTTGTGTAGAAACGGATTTGCGTTGAAGTTTTTGTTTTTTTTAAACCATTCTCTAAAAACGACATTTCTTAAGCAGCGCACCATCTGTGTTTAATTTTCAATCGATAAAGTGACTATAATTTAATGTGCGAAACTTTCGGAGCACATATACAAAAAAACTTATTCACGGCGGCATATTCGGTAAATTATATCACTTTCAGAGGATTGCGCGTGATTTTTTTCTCCGAAAACATAGTTTACAGAGTTAGCTTTCTTACTTCGTAGAGTGGTCTGATTTCGAAAATTTTTTTTTTTGATTGGAAAATTAAAGATTTCTTACAGGGGGCATCAGACTTGGATTTTGAAAACTATATTTTGAAATGCTACGATTGAAATTTGAATAGTCTTCTTTACTGTTTTTTTTTTATCTTATTTTAACTTTTTTATGTAGTTTTTGGTTACTTAATCGAAAATCAAAGTCCGATGCGACCAAGGTTATCCTCCTTAAAAAAAAAAATCAAATTAGAACGTTTCTACAAGGCAGGAGAGTTAACCCTAAGAACAATGTTTTGAGGAAAAAACAGGTCAGGTCAACTAAGTTCAGGATCTTTAATAAATGACACATATTAGCACACACTGGTGTAAAAATTAAACAAATTTTAACAAACACATTTGATTTTTAAAATTCAAGATAAAAATAGGTACTGAACACATTTCGTTATTTTAGTACTGTACGTTTTGCTGTGTGAACAGTTTAAAATTTCTCGAAAGGTTAACATTTTTATTTTTAATAAGTTTTTGATGATTTATCGAGAAATGGGGGAAAAACGAGTTATGTATTATTTACATTTCTTAAAAAAGTTGTTTATTATTTTTTTATTTTATATTGTATTTAACTGTGTTTTATTTCGTTGTATAATACGACGAATGAATATTAAATATTTGTTTAAAGTTTTTAAATTTAATTCGCCTTATACATATTATACAAATCAAATATAAAGTTGTTTTACACATTTATAATTCACGTTATAACGCTCTGTTCAGAAGAAATATAAGAAATATAAATATATTCAACAGTTCAAATTGTAAACATATATTTTGTTAATTTTGTATTTATTAAATAGGTAGTGCTGTGGTTCTTAGATAGTGGTGACCTGCGGGTCCGCGGCGCTACCTTTTACATTAGTGAAATAAGTGAAATGATAGAAATCTTTACAAATTATAGTTTAAAAATTAAGTTCAATCAAATGTCCTTCGAAAACGATCGATTATATGCATCACGAGGTAATTACCAAGAACTAGCAATATTTTGCACATTTTAGTACACTAAGAAGAATTATTCAAATAACTTGGGAAATACAGATTCCGAATTGTGCGAAGTCAGAAATAAGTATACCCCGTGAAAGAAAATATTTAACATCAACATTCACATTAATTAATGTTATAATTTGTATTGTATAAAGGAATCACTAAATGCAGAGAGAGTACATGTTCAAATTTTCAGATTTTTCGAAGGAAGGCAAAAATACTTAATATTTTAAAAACAATTGCGTGCAACTAATGTTATGATGTTAGTGTCATCGAGATTTTATGAAATATTATAAGTGCTTAAAGAGTTCTTTTTCGTCACAGTCGAACAATTTTGAAATTTGAAAACATACATTCAGCGATTCAAAATATATTTTCGTATAGTTTGTAATGGAAAAAGAAACATTGTGTAAAAAAATATTCAAATATTATTTAAATATATGAAAAATCGAGTTATTGTAATAGTGATGGTTTATTGCTCGGAAAATCGTGGTACTCCTCCCCCCTCCCGTCCTTGTCTTCAACGATAATTTGTACAGTGGTCCACGTGTCACAAAAAGTTAAGAACTGCTGTATTACAGAGCACGGGTTCGCGTTTTGTTCGTAATTATTATTTAATGTATACCTGATACAAATACCTAACAATTAAAAAACAAAAAAATCATATTTCTTCGATAGGTCATTAACGATAAAAATAATTAATAATATAGTCGACTATATACTTACATACAAAATTAAAAAAAAAAAAAATTGTTTTCTTTTTTATTCTTGTTCCCCCCCCCGCGAGAATAAACATTATTTATACAGAATAATTGTGGGGGTTCGTTTTCGCAGTGCATGTTGGAGACACGACTGCACATTAATTAAATGCGTACAACGTAGAAACAGAAATGCCGCCGCCGCCTCCTCACCGAGTTCAAGTAGTGTAACAAATTAGTTTTCGTTTAACCGAACAACTCGTAGGGTAGTTTTAACTTTATATATATATACAGAATAAATTGTGATAATGAAGTATTACGCGTTTTAATGCGTAAGGCGGCAGTGGCGGCGGCGGCGGCGGTATACGGGATAATTCGGGGAATACGGCAAAAAGTCGAGTTAAACCCTCGGCCGGATCCGTTTTTGACGTTTTTAAAACTCCGGTCGACCCGGAGTTAGTCCAGAGTATATTACAGCATCCTCGGTCGTGGTCGGTGGCTACATAGTGAACGGACGGAACAACGGAACGAAATAATGTATACGAGTATAATACACGACTGGAAATAACGCGCCCGTTCGGGCGTAGCGGCATCGCGCGATTTAAACTAGTCTGCGGCGGAAAATCTCCGGGTCCGCGCAAAGGATTTTGTTTTCCGACACGTGTAATGTTTCGGTATACGGCGTTTGGGTGTACGGGAAAACCGGCCGGTTTTCATTTTGTCTAGTATTATCCGGGCGCGTGTCCACAAGACTGCAATCGAACGCGCCGAGGGAAAACACACAACAAATGCCCGGGCTAAAAACCTACCCGATTTCGCTGTGAACACGGTCGGTTTTTTAATCAGGACATTTTGTGCCATATGTTTTTACCGCCATTGTTCCCGGTACGTTTCGGCGTAGTACACTGTCGAGGGCAGACTCGACGCGCTACAAAAATAACGGTAAACTTTTTCCGGATCGATCGATGCGGGAAATTTGTATAAAATCTGCACGTGCCGATGCGGAAATCATTCAGCCGTTTCTTCTTGTTTTCGGAGACGGCTGCTGCTGTTGCTGCAGTTGTCGTCTCGGCTTCCGACGGCCGCGACGGTTGTGAAACGGAACAGGGGAGGGACGAGAAAGGCCCGATGTTAATGCAATCTGTGAGGCGGAAAGGAATGAAAACCGGTCGGCGGAGGGGCGACTACGGCGGAAGTCGGCGAGCGGTTTTTTCCCCGTGCACAGGGCTTAGGGGAAACAAATAATTTATGTCGGGACTCGTCGAGGTGCGGCGAAGACCAGATCCAGGAAGAACTCTCGGCGGGCTGGGGGAGGACGCGCGCGTTTCTTTCGTCGTCGACTGCACAAATTTTAATCGCCGACAACGGTTATATAGAATGATCAACTTAACGTAAGACACTCATTACCTCGGAATTTGTTTTTTCAGACAATTTAAGAAACAAGCAGCACTGAAGTGTTATTTACCGCTATTTTCGGGGTCGAAACCACAATCGTCTTTTGATTTTTAAATAGCGACTCACCCACGATAAAAATCCCATACGTAAACGAGGATCAAATACATTTAGGCGTTGCCGTTTTCCGTTTTTATCAACGCGTCGACGAGACAGCCCAATTCGAAGTTTAGCTTTAAGCCGTCGACGTAAAGTTAATTTTTTTTTCTTGCTCCCCCGTCCCTCCCGAGTAGTATTTCCGCGGGCGGCCTTGTCGACGGACGGGATTCGCCGGACCGTTATCGAGCCGGCGACGGCGGCCGGAGACAGCGGTCTTGTCCGGCACCGCGACGGTGCTCCGACCGGACTTTACGGCCCGCCTCGGGCGCCTAATCACTGCAGCCGTACACAATGATATCGTAATCAATTATCCGTTAGACGTTACGGCTATTATTGTTAATATTACGATCGTCTCCCGCCCGAATCGGGCGCGTTATGCGTGCGTACGCGCGCGTATATATTACGGCCGCGTGTACGCGACAGCGTCTGAAAAACCCGGTGATAAATCGGCTTGTTAAAGAAAGTTTAGCCGTCGCGTCCTAAACGGAGAAATAATGAGAGTCGAGGGCCGGCGGAACCGGGCACCTATATACACGTCCGCGCGACCCCGTCGCGGATTTGTCAAACGGGATTTACGGGGAACGGCGGGATACGGTGTCCCGTGCCGCTCCCCGCCGCGCGACGGTTTCCGGTGCGCGCGCGCCGGGGACCGCCGAGGTATATGATTGAACGCCGTCGTCCGCGAAGACCCGTTACTCCTCGTTGTCCGCCCGCCGTCCCGCCGCCGGCGCGGGATTAACGTCGCTGTAGGAAAGGAGAAAAACTACCGCCGCCGGATTTCCAAATCGGCCATTACGGCGAGCGAAATGTACGGCGCGCGAAATCGGTTTTTTTTTTTTTTTTTTTTATCTTCTTCACTCGCCGGGTCCGCTCGTTTTTTCCTCCGCGCCTATCGACGACGGTATTACGCCGTTACTGTCGGACGCACGGCGTCTCCGTATTGTACGAAATTTACATTCGCGAGTAGATTATAACTAACCGCGTAATTAAATCGTATTTTCAAGATGGACCGTTCGGGTTGTGGACTTGAGGCGACTGCAAACGGTTTACGAGATTCTCTTAGATTTCGTAAAATTTGAAAATTTTCCATTATCTTTAAATGGTGCTGACATAATGATACAACTTTTCTGCGAATTCGTTGCGCGACGACCGTTTAAATTTTCACGGGCGAAAATGACGTTTCGGACCGACGCGAGCAGGAGTGAAATTCGCCCACTACAGTTCGCCCGATTTTAATTTTAAAAATACGTTTTAACTCATTTGAAAACGTTTGTTCGGTTTTGTTTTATTTAGCCAATTAACTTGGAGCACATTACGAGTTTACATTTTTTTTTTTTTTTTAACCTCGAAACGAAAGGCACAAGCTCAAAAAATCATTTTTCCTGTGAAACACGGAAAAGAAATAAGTGCACGAAAGTCAATTAATTTTTCAAAACAGAAAATCTAGGTATTTACAGGGGTTTCCAAACTTTTTTGACCTCGCGCCGTTCCAACCTGTATTTGGCCATGGCATTGCTACTGACTGATACAGTATATTTTATTAATATAAGGCTTTTATCATATTAATAACTAAGTAATTGTACATCATCAGTAAATTACTGGCGAATAACTTAAAATGATGTGTTAATTTTGGGATGAAAAATCATGTTAAATCATATTTTAATTCATTACGAAAATTAAATTTATTGAACGAAAAAACAGATGCGTTACGATTACATTAGACAAATCTAGTGAGGAATTCGGGTCTGGTTCGCCATCATTACAAGTTTCCTCGGGAAACGAACGGTTGACAGCAAATCGTCACACGGTCTTCCAGATTCTTCAGTTGTGATCGATTTTTGGTTTTGATGGCGTTCATTTAAGATAATGCTGTTTCACGAATATAGGATATTTTAGGAAATCGCAGTATTGCATTTATGCTTTTCCTCGGAATCTCGGAAAACTCATTTACCAGATATATCTAAAAAAAAACGATGTATCTACATTGGCTTTTTCTACTTGACTAATTTAGATAACAGTCATTTATATTTGTATTATTAATACATTCAACTAAAATGTTTATTATTAATAATCGTTACATTTCACGACACACGGGATGGGGAACGCTTGTCTAAATACGTGTGTGGGTTTTATTTTTTCAATATGACGAATATAAAATAAGTTACAATTGTTTAATAATCGGATAAATTTAAGTTTTTCAAACTTCAATAACTTTTATCGCAATCGTGATATTGAAAAACTAAAAGCTACGACGATGCAAGAAATCTGTGCTGTATGGTGACAATTTGGTATCTTAACTCAATTCATAGCCTGAGTGTTTTTTCCCCACGTGAAAAATGTTTTTCGTAAATATTTCTATTAATTATACGACTAAACAATAAATAGTTGTATGGAATACACTGTAAATGTATTTTTAATGTAAGTGAATTTGAATGATTTATGAATTGATTAAATGTTATTTTTTAAACAAATTTTCTAGAAAATCGCCTAAACGCAACCCTTTAAATACGTGAGGTACCACTTCTTCTTAATAATAATTAATAATTTGAAAAATGTATATTTAGAAAGTCGTTTTTTTTTTTTTTGTTTTACTCTCCCGCAGGCCCACCGACCACAGACGTCATAATAAATCACAATTATTATACTTATGTTTAAAACACTAATATAAAAAAACAACCATACAAAAAAAACTTTTCAAAATTGTTTGACGATCACAAGTTAAAAAAAAAACTACGGTTGAATAATTATTGTGTGTTTAATTTTTTTTTCAAAAATGTCATCATAAACTTTGTTTTGTTCTGATTCTATACACACACCATGCATATTATAATATAATCATTAATATCATTTAGTTATTATTAAATCATTTTTTTGCCGTCTCTTAATATCTTTGTATTTTTTGGTGAACATTCTTTTTCAAGGTCTGAGAAATTGTGGGGTATTTTGTGAGTTATTTTTTTTTTTAAAATATTTTTTTCGAATTGTACGCGAATTATGTTATTTACGCGCAACCTTTTTTGCAATCCTAAGTATAATTGTAAATTATTTAACGTATTTACGGGAGCGTTCGTGTTTACATAACTCGCATTTTTTTAAATAATTTATTTGAACTATAGTAGCGCAGTTTTCATTGTCAGCTAAAAGGGCACCCTTTTATTATTAATATTAACAAAACTAAAACTATATACATATTTGATTTTTCCTTTAAAAAATGTACTTATAAATATATATATTTTTTTATTTTTAAACAAAAATTATTAAAAAAAAAAAAAAAAAATGTTTGATACATCTGATTGGTGTGCCGCTATTGTAGGTGAATAATCGGGAATTTGATAAGTGTAGTTGTAGTAAAGTGTAATTTAATTAATATCAGAACACAATTACGATAAACTGTTACTGAACATAGTTTGGATGTATTTGTTGTAAAATACCGTTAATTCAAGACGTTTAATAAAAAAACTACGCTCAAACGTTTTTCCTTTCCACTAATCATAAACCTTATGATATGCCTCGTGTTAAATTTTGTAAGCCTTTTTACTGGGCTAAAATAATCGTATCCACATAATACAATATAATAACTTAGAAAAGTCGATAATTTAAAATGGTTGAAAAATATCTCATAGATCTCCTGGACATTTTAAATATTGTGCCACGTCCATACAAATGGCTCTGTACGATTATTTCTACTGAATTAAAGCACAAACAAATCTAAACAGTTAAAGCGTTCATTTTCCGACTCTGTCCTTTTCATAAAAAAAAGTACAAGAGATCTCAAAAACGGTCACCTTAATTTACAAACTTGGCAAAATTCACTATCAAAAGAGACGTTTGAAGTTGATGATCAGAACAAGATTTCCGGTCAAAAATATTTTTCCAGACATACAGAATCCCACGTTATACAATAGTCTGAATGTAAAATTATCTTGTAAAAACTAATTTTTAAAAATGCGATTAATTTATTGTTTATTATAACATATTATATGATTAATTACATAATAAATTGGTGTTGTATAATATGAAATATTTTTATATGTAAGTCAATAAAACTACGATAAGTTCATAGAAATGTATATGTATGACTTAGACTGTATAATGTACCGGGTGATCCATATAAGTGGGTACACTCATTATCTCGGAAAGTAATAACTTTTTCCGGAATTCACTTTCTAGAACATTTAAGAAACCAGCTGCTCTACAATTTTATATTTATCTTATTTTTCAAATAGCAACCTATGTTTAAATAGTCCATAAATAGATGGAGTATTAGTTAAAATAAATTTAAGTGCTGATATTTTTAATTTTTGCCAAGTCATTGACGAGATATTCCACAGTTGATTTTAGATTGTTGGAAAGTAGTGGTGTATTATCGACACGTCAAGCGCCATATTGCCAAACAAATGATACTCCACTACTCTCCTCCAACCCAAACTTAAAAGTGGAATATTTTTTTCAACGGATCGACGGAAATCAAAAATGCCAACCCTTAAATTTATTTTAACTAATACTCCATCTATTCATGGACTTTTTAAACGTAGGTCGCTATTTGAAAATCAAAAGTAGGTAGTGATTTTAGCCCCAAAAATAAGGGTGAAAAAAAAAAATATAAATATAAAATTGTAGAGCAGCTTGTTTCTTAAATGTTTTAAAAAACACATTCTGGAAAAAGTTAATAGTTTCCGAGATAATGAGTATACAAGCATTAATAAATCAACTGGTTTATGCACAAAAATTATTTATTTTTTTTTCTTGAGTGCAAGGATAAATAGAATACTTGAAATTATATAAATGAGGATAAAGTTCATTTTTATTTTATTTTTTTGTTAATTTGTGATTTTTAGAACCAACTTAAAATGATATAAATAAAAATGACAAACTATTGTACAGGTATGTAACACTTCTATGTTTTATTTATACTCACACCTAGGCATGTGACATATTATGTTTTATTTACGTATATTTGCGTGAATACTTGATATAGGTACCTTAATTAATCTTTTGCGGTTCATGCCTATTCAGAGTATCTATTCCATCGCATGAAATAAAAATTCTTCTCCCTCCCTTAAAAAAAAAAAAGTGCACAGAATGTTAAAAAAACATCCTTTGATCCATATATATTTTATATCCAATAATTTTAAACTAAATAATAAATTTGAATTTAGCACCGTTGATAACACATAAATTGACGTATAATATACAGTTTTGTAAAAAATTTAATAAAAAAATCCCATAATGCCTCAAATTAGGAATTGGTTTCAATAGAAAATTTTGGTTTAGCATTTTTAAAAACATATAATTTGATGTGAGAAATGTTAGTTTCATTAAACTTCAAAAAAAAAAAAAAAAAAAAAGAAAAGAAAAGAGCACTCCCCCTCCCTAATTAAGGCGCTTATTTCATTCGGATTCCCCGTCTCCAGAATAACGAGAATTATTTTCGTTGAACTAAAATAAAAGAGTTATTAATTAATGATGTTAACAAGTTTTCATTTAAGACTGCACTGTGCATCATAATGAAACCAATATATTCCTCGCTATGTGACCGGAATCTAAAAAGAAATAACGCAACCTCACTCGACTTTACATTTTAGAACGTTCGAAATTATAAACCGTATAACTCTGCTCATTAATATTGAATGTTTCGAAATATTTATAAGCGAAAAATGTAATAATATCCGTTTGATTTATAGCTCGTATTGCAATAATGTTCTACATAATGAAAATCTGTGTTAAATCGTCGATAGATACAGCATAATAATATTAACGAACTATCCGTAGTTATTCAAACGCAAAGTGATCTCGGAAAGAGCCATTGTGTCGCCTATATATTTTTATCTTCAAGTCAAAATAAATATAATAACATAACGTTTTCAGAATTAATACTCGAACGTTTTAACAATACGTTATTTTATGTCTATAAATTATAAATATCGATGCGTGATGCGCTGCGCCGCAGTTATACAAATGGCGAGCAACACAGAACTCTGATGACGTTTGGACGAACTTATAAAATATGTATCGGAATAATACGAACAATAATTGTTTTGCGATGTTCGTTCACTAAAGTTATGCACAACAATTCATCCCATTTTGTTTGGACACTTGAAATACTATTGTACCGTTGTCTGTGGATTTGTGTTGTATTATAATACCCAAGGTAATCATTTAAAAATGTTATTTGCAATCACGGTATAATATTATTATATTATATGACCGTATGGGGTAACCCGTTGGAAGCAGGGCCCGATTACCCGAAAGTTTGACAACAGTAGTATCTGAACTTGAGAGCCAGAATATCAAAATAATTGTCAAGTAAGACAGGATCGAGACAAGGCAATGTTTTTCACTCAGGCTGTATTATGGAATCAATAATATTAAATACATCTACCTAGCGTTAAATTTAATGTACTCAATTATCTACAGTAAAATAGTAAAACCCGGTTATCCAAATAGTAATTCATTTTTCTAACTTCTTATTTTTTAAAAATATTTTCACTACATTTAACATTCACTGTTATGAAATGATCAAGTACATGAAGTTTTTAGATGTTGAAATCATGTTTTGCACGTGCAAAGAGCATTGGTGATAGGCTATGAAAACAGAAGACTACTAAAAACTAAAAACCTAGAAAGCAGATTGATAATATTCCAGTGACCAAGAATAACAAATAATCCTGATTGACCAGAGTCGAGTTACTTTATAAAATGGTATAAAGATCATGGAATTATCGAGACAGATAAATAAATATTTCACAACCTTCAAATTTAATTAATGTTTGATTATAAGTGATTCGAATAACATAATATAATGAGTAAGTATAAATCATAAATTTGAATGTTTGTAATACCTACTGTTTTGTATTCAATGTTTAAATGCAAATATTTAATAATGATTAAATACTACATGTTTGATTTTTCATAGCATTTAAAGGTAAATAAAAAAAATAAAAACATCTAAACCGCTAAAGGAGAACAACGTTTAAAACGTTTAAACGTTAAAAGAAAAAAATGTATGTAAACATTTAAACTTGTGTAACGTTTAAAGACATAAATTGAATAAGATTAAATTTATGTAATGTTTAAACGCATAAATTAAATAAAGTTTAAATTTCTTATAACGGCAAATACTGAATCGCTCATAACGTTTGAATTTCTTATAACAGTAAACAATTATTTTAGTTTTGATTTAGTTACGGTTTTTATAGAACATTACTGAAACTATCCGGAAACTCAAACATTTTTATGGTACCATTGGAACGTAGAAATGTATATCTCTGGAATGTTTGTAACAGATTCTTTCACGGTACGTATTATTATTAAATCCGAACGTATTTGTACCCATAAAAACGAGGTCTATTTTACGATATATTTTCGGGAAATATCCAATAACATCGATAACGCGCGGTCAACCCAAAACGGTAAACACTTCACAATAACAAATGTACTTGGTATATATGCTAATAAATGTGTTACTCGCACGCGTTATTTTCGATAAAATATTGTTGCGGAGGGTGAAAGTATTATATAATATTTATACAGGATGTTCCATGAAGATTTACCCGTTGGGATATCTCCTGGGATAGTAAAGATAATCAAATACTGTTTTTTTTTTCTTTTTTAGATTCTGAGCGGAGTCAGGAATGGATTAGTTTTACAATGATATATTTTTTTTTTGCTCCGATTTATAAATGTAGCACTTTTTCTAAAAGGAAATCTGATTGTTTGGCATGTTACTCTGATGAGGACGTTTTTTGATTTTTCCAGTAGTTTTCCTAATAGATTGGTAAATCCGGGAAAAAATGTAACATTTAAAACCGAATTCCGCTCAGAATATATTTTCGTTAGCAATGGTTAAACGTTGCATACAGATATACATTAAACTTCCCCTCTACCTTTCCAACTTGGAAATATTTCCGTTTGTTTTTTATATATTACTGACGAGAAAGAGGACTAAAAACATATTTTATATTTGAATACTTTTTATTTTATTATTTATGATAAATTTAAAGAAAGTAATTTAGTAGAGTTTCTTCTTTTGAAAATGTTGGTGTTTCAACTCTTTTTTTTCATTAACTTCGTGTTTTTTAACAATTTTTTTTTTTGAAGTTGTAACAAAAAAATAT
Organism: Cinara cedri; assembly: GCA_902439185.1. NCBI lineage: Eukaryota > Metazoa > Arthropoda > Insecta > Hemiptera > Aphididae > Cinara > Cinara cedri. Next base: position 75,634 of record CABPRJ010001455.1, on the reverse strand, counting down.
AATATATTTTAGATTCAGATCATAGCGGATTATCCAAGTAGTTTTCACAACTAGGAAAACCGGAAAAAAACGAAAAATGAAAAACGAACAAATTTACAACGCACGTTTCCTTTATTTTAAGTCTTTACGGCATATGTTTCCCACCAAAAATATTGCTCCAACAGAAAAACAACAAGAGACCTGCTTTATTGAACTTTTAGTCTAGTTGATGAGTGAATAATTAGGTTTTTTGATTTTCCAAGTGTGTTTTTAATAAATTAGTAAAACCGAAAAAAACGTAGAGAGAACTCTGTGAAATGTACTCTGTTGATAAAATTATTTGACCAAACAGAAATGCTTGAACATTTAACAGTAGATTCATTATAAGTCGTACTTAGTGGTAATACAAAAAAAAAAAAAAAAAAAAACAATCGAGTGTAAAGTTGTATTTTTTTTTTTTTTTTATAAAACCAAATTTTAACGAAAATCGTAAATATTACGACCTTTCGAAACATGTATAACCGAACTTCGCTCCGAATCGTTTTTCGTCAGCAACGGTTTATCGTTGGTTACGGGTATAAACAACGAAATAAACAAAAATAACAATAAAATAATACAATTTATAACGGACTTTAGTATTTGTTTGTAAAACATTGTAATGCGACAAAACGCTTTCCAAATCTATGGTTACGACAATGTTTATTTATCCGATATGATTTTTATTTTTCAATCGTATAATTTTTTCATTTTAAAACGTTTTTTTTTATTCGACCATCAATCGTCAACAATTACTCAAAAATATATGGCCTGCTCTTTTGGCTTATGTAAGTACATGAACATTATATTTTCTGTTTTATTCTGAAAAAAAGTATTTCACGAGGTGAAAATAAAATAAATGTCCAATATTTTTATTTTATTATTTTAAATTTATATTTGATAAAATCAACACGAGGAATAAATGAAAAAGATAATTAAATTACGACTAAGTGATTAAGTATAATTCCGATTTTCCTTGTAAAATAATACCTATTTTTGAAGTACTATGAAAAACTATAAATAAAACTACAATTGAACTTTAGAATAAATTTTCAATGTCAAACGAAAATTATAATCTGAATGGTGTAATGTTATGTTATTTTTAGTTTAAACTTATAATGTTATAATCGCATAACCAAACCAAGGTATTGATATCAAATTCAAACTATTTTATTTCTTACATAGTAATAAAATTATTCAGTAGAGCCCGGAAATAAGTAGATACATTAGATTAGATATACGTTATTCGTATTATGCACTTGAAAGTTTTTATTTTATTATTGTTATTATTATTTTTTTCGTAATTTTTCGTTTTTTTTTTTTTTGATTTAACTTATAATTTAATCCGTTACTTTATTGAAAACACATTAAAAAACATCGGAGAATTTTACCAAGCTCACGTCTCTATAGTGATTACTTCATATATCTATATTGGAGTGTTGATTTTTACAAGTTTGCACATTTACACCTTTTCACAAGTTTTCTATATGGCCTATCACTAAGGATGCTATATTGATATTGATAGCTGAGAGCGTCTAGAGAAATAGAAAAGTTTAAATTTAAAAGAATTCTATAGGTAGCATATCGAATGTATGGATTATGTATGTTATTATGACCTTTTGTCCATACTGCTGAAAGGAAGTGAACTGAACTGAACGTAAGTGAAACTTTGTATACATTTATTTTTAGATCAAGAATAACATAATAAAAGCTACTTTTTATCCCGATATTCAAGCCCTGAATGAGGAGGGGGGGGGGGGATTGACACTTGATAATTGTCATTTGTAATAAAAAAATCTTAATTATTTTTGTTGATTTATGGGTTACCTTGGCGATAGGAAAGAAAAAAAAAAAACCCGTCATTATTAACTAATTTTGTTGTCACAGGCAAATAAAATACCGCCAAAAAATTACTAGGCAATAACGATTAACTATGATAGGTACTAGGTGGAAACGGATAATCACGGGGAAACATAATTTCATTTTTATATATTTTTTTCATTCGGTATTGATTTGAGGAAAGTTAGTATAAAAATAGTATTAATGATAGTTGGATTTAAGTTTAATAACATGATACCCACCTCGAATGTATAAATGATGTAATTTATATTTTTATACAATTGAAAAAAACCATTTTACAGAATTTGTTCAGTGTCTCATAAGCATTTCTTTATTAAAAATTTAAAATCCTCAAATTATTGTTGACAGTGTTTTATATGTGTTAGGAGATCTCCAAATTAAACCAATTATCGGATCTAGGGAATAATCTAGGCGATAACAACGGTTTTCACACCGTAGTAGAATTTAAAATGGCTTTTAATAAGAAACTATTCACCGTTTATAAATATGTGATACATTAGAATGTTCAGAAAAATAATATTTACCGTATGGCTATTTTAAAATTTTCCGAAAAGAATAAAATAAAAAGTTTCTATTTAATTTAATTTAATTAGACTAAGATTACTATAAATTATATTATAAATTTTGTCACATTCTCTCTTGATACTATTTTAAAATTAATTTGTATTGTATCTTTATTTATTTTTGCATTGTAGCTTTACTTTATAACTTTAAGAACTGCTCTACCAGCACAAGCACTGCTTATCGGGGGTGCTACAATATTGTATACTAATATTTATCTAATGTAGCATTTTTGATATTTCAAATTAAACTATTTATTATTATTAAAAAAAAAATAATAATATTTACCTACATTATAAAAAGATTGTAGTAAATTTAAATACAATATAAAGTATCAGAATTTATCAACTTTACCTACTATATAATATAGATGATGTTCGCAACGCGGATTGGAAGGTATTGAAGACTCAATCCATACAGATCTATACCTACGTTCCAAAATAAAAGGAGTAGCTATTGATTGATTAACAATAGGAAAATTAAGGAAAGCCGTCGCGTAAAATGCCTCACAGATGAAAAGGTTCTTCTCCACCCACGTTGGATAAAAATAGTAAGTAGTGAATTATTACTTATTATTATCATTATTTTTATCTAGTATTGTTTTTAATATTAGGATTATTTAGTGTTACAAATTTTTTTGTTTAGTAGTATTTAGTAATTTAGTTATTTTTATTAAGAATTTGATTATTACTATTATTTCGGGAGATATTGCAACATTTGTATCTTCGTGGGACACCCTGTATATGTTTTATCACAAATTCGATGACGGGGGTTTTTTTTACGACGGTCACTTGATTTTGATTATACGCCCGTTAGACTGGTTTTTTTTTTTTGTTTGTGTCGCTACCCGTGAATATATTATAACAATGTCGACATCTGGTGCGCACCCCCACTGTCAACGATATTGTTATTACGACGGCGATGGAATGATATCAATTAAAATTCACAAACGCGTACATGCACGCGACGGTGTAATTAAGAACATTCGTCCGGACTGGTGGGATTCGGGAATTCAGTATAGAAGGCGTCATAACACCCACTCGTTCAATATTTTAATACGTAAACGTTTTTGTACCTTGTATACGAAAAAAAAAAAAATTATTTTCATTATCTCGATAAAAAAAAAAAAAACACCCGTTAGCATCAGAGCTATATCGTTAGATTATTGATTCTATTTTTAAGTGTAGTAACTTTCCTGAAAGTAAATTTAGTCTAGTTAAGGCATCAAGGAGGTTATTTTTTGATTTTATTTGTAGTTTTTTTAAAATTGAGATAAAACTGACAAATTTATATTAATATGTTTACATGTAACGTCGGTTTCTATTCATTTCGAAACATTTCTCCAGATCTTACCCCTCCAAGTTTTTCGCAAATTCCTTTGGAACTATAGCTGCACAAATTGTGGAGTTTGTCGTACAAAATAAGCAGTAAATGACCGATAAAAAAAAAAAAGAAAAAACATTAGAAATTCGATGATGGGAGGGGCTGAAGAATAGTACGTTTATTTATTATAGGCCTTTGAATTTAATTCAGTAAAAGATTATCGTAACGTATCGTCTACTTACGTCAAAATGTATTATCTTGAAGTATACAAATATCCAGATATTTTGTATTAATATTATTTGAAGTTTTCAAATTTTTAATGTATCCATTTATTTTGATTTTCTATAATTGTATAAGCGCTCAAAAATAGATTCGTCGTAAGATGAATTTATCAGAAAACATTTTTTTATACGGGTTTGAAATTTAAATTTCGGTAAATATACCTTTATACTGACGTTGCGGACCCTCAGCGCGTGAGCGTATCAAAATTGCCTATCCAACGCGCCGGATGAAAAATACGGACTAATAATATTCTTCTTTTTCTGTAGTCTTTATAATCCATTTAGATGCCTCGTTGCTTTCTATACTTTACGCCACATTTCTCAATTCTTTATTCTCATCCATATTTTCGTTCCTCACTCATATTTTTAATGTCAGTCTTCAGCGAATCCATCCACTTTTGCTAGGCAGCGGCTTCCAGGTTAGGCTTTTTTTGTCATCGCCAGTTTGCATATACTCTCATCGTTTCATCATGTTAAGACTAATACAAATTCCACTTTTTACTTTTAGATAAATTCTTTAACCATGGTTGTTAAAATTCTGGAAAACCTGAAAAAGTCAGAGTATTTTAAAACAGTCGGGGAAATCATTAACATGGTGATTGAATTGGTGATTTGATTTTGAATAGAATTTCTAAAATTTAATACATCGAATGGAAACTGAGTTTTGAGTGTAAAAGTTTGTGTGTCATAAAAATTTACCTTGTTACCAGAAACAAAATTATTCAATATTGAAAATTATTTTTTATTTTATACTCTTAAGTATTTTACGTAATACGAAAATAGAGGCAATCGCACAGTATTGTGTGTCTGTTATATGCATATATGTTTTTATACTTTAGAATTTAGATACCCTTAGACTTTTTTAGTAACTCCATATACAATAAATGAGCTCAAACTTAAGTTGTTTGTGGATTAAAGTAATACAATTTTTTGGTCGAATTTCTGTATACATTTCAACATGTCGTAGCAGGAGGAAGATAGTTTTTACCTTTATACATCCATACATATCCCTAAAATGAAGTTAAGGCGACACAATTTCGTATATCCATGGCGTTCGTATAAATGATGTATCTTATGAGTGTTCCAATTTTTAACTTCCATCCTTGGAAGTAAAATTTATTGTGATTTAGTACAGTGCGTGTGTTATATTATTATAGTATTCGATTATTTATTGTCTTGCAAAGTTGTATACTGAAAAAATAGGCGAGGGTCTTAAGATGGATTTTTGCTACTTCTGTGTGTTTTTATGTCTGGGTATAGAAAATGTTTGAAAATTCAATTTTCAAAATTATCCGGAAAACATAGAAAGTCAAAGGTTTTTATAAATTCGAATGCGCAACATCGTTAAAATTTGGCTTTTGACATAACTGCACGTATACAACTTCCTCGTCTTCTGTTTTAGTTCGATATTCTCTTTTTTGCAATAACAATAATAATAATGATAATAATCGTAATATTTTCGGGGACCGTTTCGGCGCGAACATTATAATATTATTATAATATAATACCGTCGTCGGCGGTGTGTTTTGCCAACGTGCGTTTTATGGCGTTTCGGCCGCGTCAGGGACAACCCGGTCGGGCAATTTAAAGGGTGTAGTGTAGCGGCGGCAACAGTAGCGGCATTACGGATACTCGGATCGGTGGTTGGGGGTTCGGGGGAATGAAAAAACCGACATCAACACTCGGGGGGTCTCCGAAATTCATATAATAAATATTCAGACCCAGACCTCTCGGACGGTGAGGCGTGGCGGGGCGGTGTTGGTGCACTGCAGCAGTGTGCGGTCTAGAGGCGATTCGGGGGCAAAAAGCGCTCACCGATAGCGTACAAAAAAAAAAAAAAAAAAAAAAACAAAACAAACTTCCGTCCTCGTTGTATGCGATATTACGCCTCGTGTGTATAAATGTAGCTCCTGCGGACTGTAAATAGAAAAAAAAAAAAATACAAATCCGTTAACTCGTAGCATTTGCAGGAATATTTTCTCACTGGTTAACTCTTTTTTTCTTTTTTTTTGGACTTATCGACAAATTGAATTCAGTAATAGTTTCTTATCGAAAAAATATAGAAATACGTGCAGAATAATAAGTTCTTTGATGATATAAAATTTTTGAAATTTAAAACTCATCGTCCGTCCGTTCGATTTTCATCGTTTTTACGTGAACGGGTTCACTAAGTTTTGAATTTAGGTACGTTTGAAAATAACGATAACATTATACAGGACTAAAAATAATATGATGAATAAAAGTTTAATAACACTTAATAACCTGGGTTTACACGTACTGCAATATTTAGATATGATACTCGAAGTACCACTCGTGTTATTATTTACTAATTTTGTTCACAAAAAACGAAATTATTCGCACGTACTCAAACGTGATCCCTGATAACCAAACGATAAATAACCGTGGCGTCACACAAGTTAAATTCTAGACGGATAATTTTTCTCTTAACCAGATTTTTAGGATGTCATTAATGTTTACAATTTTTTTTTAAATATTATGTCTTACCAATGTACTGGTAAGACTAAAATCCCAGTCAATTATATTTTTTATTTAAAACATTAAAAGTGCTATTCGAGACTTTCCATTTTATATTTATTTTTGTACAAAATCCACCAAATTTTTTTACGTTTATCTTCATAATTTTTTTTCTTTTATTATATAATACATACACAATCTGTTCCAGATCATCATGATTAAATTTACAATTGTTATTAACATTTTTTATTTATATATTTATAAAACCGAAGATAACGTTCTTGGAAATCACAGAAAATTAGCTTAATTCACTTTCAGAACGTTTTGAAATTTCGACAATCGTACCATTATTTAATTTACACATTGTTACGAAAAGTCACATTGACATACTAATATGACTCGATCGTCAGTGATGGTACTCCGTACTATCGACGTAATTGATAAATGTATATTTAATCTCAAATACTCTAATTATAGCAACTGATAAAAGTAATTATTAAATAATATAAACAATATGTTTAGTAACACATAAATATTTTTTTTTGGAGATCTTTTATGTGATTTTTGTTCATGGTTTAATTAAAAGAAAAAAAAAACTTTTATTTTCAAAAGATATTGTTTGGTTATAATATAAAATTAAAGTCCGTGCAATTATCTTTAATTTTATGCTCAATAACATTAGATTAATTGTCATTTAATGGTTTCTATAAATGACTAAATAACCATAAAATCTCCGTATTGATTATGTACTCAAAGTAAATGGCTGAACAGAAATAATGAGTATTTTATTTATGAATGCATAAACTTTTATATAAAATATATTTATGATGCCCGCTTAGTTGGGTGATGAAATATTTGACTTTTTGTCCGGCTAAAACTGAATTTGATACGTCATGCGAATGAAATGACGAATATTTATTTTAGTGATATGATTTTTATTAAATCATGCCAACTTTACTCGAAAATCTGCTGGAAGACAGTAAATAACAAACATTCGTATATGTACTTCGTTTTCACGCATAGAAAGTATTCTGCACGAATAGAGAATAATCAGCGAATACACAAGTCGTTTGAACCTAGCTTTATATTGGCACAAAATGATTTACGAGTTTTAGATTCTGAGCTATATATTAGTTTTACAATAATGTGTTTTTATGTCTCGTAAATTACTATTTCGGTTAGTAAAAATCCTCCACATTTTTCATGCCTCATTCCAAAGGATGAGAATTTTCTAGCTAGATTTCTTTTATTTAAATTTCAATAAATTTCAGATCTTTTAGATTCTAAGCACAACAATAATGCATTGGATTTACTAGATGCGATGTGTATGGGTTTTTTTTTTCAAATTTTTCATCAGAAATATTGCAAGTGTAATATCTCTGTAGCAAATTCGATCTCAAAAAGCCAAATTTTTATTTTCCTTGCAGTTAAACTAATAATTAGAAAAACCAAGAAAAATGGAAAAATTACGGCAATAACGACTTCATTATTTTCAAATTTGTCTTTTGTTGCAAGTTGGCTAAAATAAATCAATTATATTAGCCTTCTATTGATATGGTCAAATATCTAAACAAATTCTGGCCATTTTTAACCTATTAGACATTTACAATTGTGATTTCTTAGTTTTAATTTGATCTTTAATGGATAAAATTGTTTTAGTCGAAGAAATGCTTGACAATTCAATGATTGACCATAAATTTTATTTAGTTAAAAAAAAAAAAATGTTGAGCGTTATGTTATAGGTCTTTTAATGATCTTTTATAAGTTCTTACTTCAATAAAAATCGTAAAAATCATTGTATAAGAAAACAAATTTAATCGTACTTCATTTAGAATCGTATTTGTTTAGCAATAGATGCGTACATATATAAATTATATGTGTTTACCTTCCCAACTTTCTATCTAAAACAGAGATACGCCTATCAGAAATACCAGCTATTTATTTTAATATTTATTCAAAATGTTATTTGTAAACTACTTCAAAAAGAAAAATTTCCTGTTTACGAATAATAATGTTTTAAACGGCAATTTCTTTCGCGTTTTCAGTCGCGCACCTACCCTATTTCATGCCGTATCTAAATATTCTAAATGTCTGTATACATTATGTGATTAAGTATGATAATACCTTTATGCGCGTAATGCAACGCAGAAACGCAGAGATAAAACTACAATCCTCTACAGTCATTTAATTATACAAGCATAATATTACGCTAAAAAGAAAGACGGTAAAAATATTCTTCTTTGGTGGACAATATTACGTTTCCGTGACCTAATTTTCTCGGCTCTTTGATTTGCACTAATATTATAGTTTTTATATTGTATACCGTATACAGAGTTTATACTTTTGGGTGATTACAAAAAAATTGTGAAATTAAATTTGCACGCAGTTCATTATCACTATCTAGTATCACATTAACGTTATACTGTTATAAGTTATAACATTATCTTAACATGCATTAGAAAAATTAGATAAAACACGAGTTTTTTTTTTCATTTATACTTTTGTTCCTAAATGTCATTAATAATTTTGTATTAAACGATAAACACAAGACGTGAATGTCTCGGAGAATACGTATACCGTAAATGTTTGTTAAGAATTTTATAATATTATCAAGATCGTTTAAAAGACAAAATAACCATAAGAATTTCCCCAATTTAATATTTAAATTGATATCTTATTGTTATTATACTTAGTGCGTGCAATATTTTTTAATATTATCGAGTAAATTATTAAATTATTTGCTAAAAATATTTTAGAGTCTAATGAGTGTAGTGGATAAGCTATACTAGTTACACTAAGATGTTTTTTTTTCTCTTGGAAAATACTTTTTTAGTTTGTGAAAATCTGATTTTATTATGTCCTACCTTTAAAGACGTAAAGATTCGTCTTTTGATGATACTTTATTTGAGGTCTTTAAATTCTCAATATCTTTTCCAACAATTTCGTTTTTGTTTATTTATATTTTGGAAACATTTGACGAGTGAAATTTTTTAATTTTATTCACATAGCATATTAAAATAAGCAGAATTTTTCTTCGGTGACACCCTTTAATTAGACACTTTAGATTTTTTTTTCAGTCACCCAATAAAATCGTTTAAAATTTTTGACAAATCATCTAAAAAAATGATAATTTTTTGATCATTGGTACATAATTTAAAAAAATTTTGATTTCTCAGTTTCAATACTTATCGATTTTTGAGTATTATTTGTAATAAGTTTATTCGTAAGTTGATATTTCCAATTTATTCAATTTTTATAAACCAGAATTTTCTTTCTCTTTTTTCACAGGCTTAGTACTGTCGTGTATACCTACTTTACAATTTTATATTGCCTTTATGTTATAGATACCATGGAATCATAAATCTGATGACAGATTTATATGTTTGAATTTGGATCGCACACTATTGTGTTACATACTCATTTATGGAAAGCACAGTGAGCTGCAGTGTTTAGTGTAAATTCCAGATTTTTTTTTCGCCATTCCGATTTCACGCATCAAGTACTCTGTCCTTTGTCATAATTTCATTATTATAATAAATTGAAAATTTGAATGTTTGCTTATATTATATTACGCATAAACAACAACGTTTAATTATTTCTCTAGGGAAATAAACATATTAACGCGACATAATTGTTTATTGGAAACTGTATTCGATCATTGTTAGACATTGATTTATAATATTATAGTAAACGCGTTTATAATAAACGATTTTATACAATCGAATTTATAATAATAATATTGTTTACGCAACTATGCATGTAGTATATAGGCCGATTTTTTTTTTTTTTCATTATACGATCCAGTGATTTGCAAGAAGGATTCTCTGTGAATTCAATTTTTGATTTTCAATCATTATGAAATTATTTATGTTTTATGTTAACCTTATTGTCGAATATTTATTCCTACTACTTACATTGTAATAACGTTAAAATAACTGAAATAGTTATTTTATTTTTCGTTTTTTTGTACTAGTTACATACAAAATAACATGCAATATTATATAATATATTATGTGCTATGAGTTATCCCCCCCCCTTGATGGCTCTTATTTTGGAAAACTATTTGAATCCCCCCCTTTCATGATATATTCTTAAATTTGTCACTGCTCCTTTGATTTAAAGTTTAACTAATCGATGTATCCGATATTAGTGTTACGCATATCATTGAATAACGCTAATAATTTCAAAATTTTAAATGAATAAGAATTTTAGAAAAATATCCTTAATTTGAAGCTGTGTCAAAAAGCGGGATTTGTTATTTTAAATTCTAAAGTTAATACTTATACAGTATATGTGTGTATAATGTACGGAATAAGGGTTAAACGTTGAAAATACTATATAATACAAGATCATTAAACGATACTTGACAACTTGATACTTGTCAGATCAAGGATGTAATTTACAAAAATAATTCAATTATGTAGGTATATGTTGTAAAAAAACGCATTCCAGACTAAAATTTATTAAATTTGTCGATCAAAGATAACTAAACTCAAATAATATACTGATTTTTGTTTTGAATACTTTTTGAATATTTTTTACACAAATACCTAGCTAATGATGCTTTCATAATAAAAACATAAAATCTGCTATTGTTAACTATTTTTTTTATTAATAAAACAGTTACGCGCAAATTATTTATTTGTACAATTATTATTATTATGGCATTTTGAATTGAATAACACAATATTGCTAGCACATTTTTACTTTCACAACCAGTTTGGAAGTTGCATCTTTTAAATCCCATAATGACCAACAACTCCTGCTGCTTCACACAGAGTTACACGCTCGTCATACTTACAATTCGCAAAAATTAACCCCGTAGATTAGAATTAAGAAACGATTTCATGTTATTAGTGAATAGTCGTTGGATTTTCGTTCGTCTTTATATGATATTTTTAACTTACAAAGCTTTATCATATACATATGTTGACGTCCGTTTATCACTGGGTGTCCTTATTAGTCCTCACATATGCGTGTTATCGTATTAACTGGTAATTGATTTAAATAACTGGGAAATATCTAAAACTATAACATTTATCAACTGTTAGGGAAATAATATTATTTACAATGTTTATGTATTTCATCGAAAAAAAAAAAAAAAATACAAAACAAAACATGATTCAAAATCATTAAAGTAATCGATGGATGATCATGTCAAAAAAAAAAAATCAACATTTATAGTAAAAAAAAACTGCACCGATTACATTTTTCGTACAAAATATTATGGCATAAACTTTCGGTAGATACGAAATAATACTATTTTCTGTTATTCAATAATTATAAGTAGTTGGTGTGTTTAGTCGGTATAGGTATTAGCTTAAGCCCTTGCTAAATCACTTTATGCAAATCTAATACCTACTATATATTATTTTTAATTCGAGTTTTGGCACTACGGACGGGCCGATCGATTTAGATTGCGCTACTGCTAATTCATTGTCTGTATACAATACAGTATATAAATTGCCTTTTCCAACCGAGGATCCGCGTGTTGGCACTTTCATTATATCGTCGTCGAACTGTACCGAACTCCCAAAAAGGTTGTTGGGTCTAATGAAATCGATCGTTGTCGGACCCATTAGTTTAAAAATAAATGGCGATAACATTGTAAACGCGCCGCAGTCAAGTGTCGGTGTTAATGGACAAACGGTTTTTGAAAGCAATAATTTAAGAACAACGTATCGTGTAACTCAATCATAATTCATTTGGTACCTATGTAGTACTGTACACATATCGATCACGAAAATATAGTGTAATATAGAGGATAGTTATTTTATCACGAATCGGCGATGAGTATCGCAGATTTTGTGTGAATTTGATTTTTTTTTTTCTTTCCTGCCGTTAGAGATTCGGCTTTTATCGGGTTTTAATCAAGGCGTGGCAAACTAATAAAGTTAAGCTAAAAAACTTAACGAGTTAACATTTTGAAAGTTTATTGTTTTATTAATTTTTTATCACAATAATAAATGTAATTTCTTTAGTTTTTATTTTAAAGCCGAACGTTAACCTACTAATCCATTTAGACCATTATCTGGATTTATATTAACAGAACGTTATGAACGACAGACATTGCCAATCCAATTAATATTTGTTGTAGTTATCTTAGTCAACGTATGATAATAGTTGTTGTTTTTGGCCATGATCTAATAACGTTTTCCATCTGACTATGCATGATCAATGTATACGACACTTCACGAGTGTGACTGATATTACAATATCGGTAGAGAATACTACGGTATTATCATAATATTTCGTTGAATTAATAAAATTTTATTAAATTTACGTACAGATCACATACCAAATACTCATTGAGTATAACCAACACCGTCATGATGTCAAAATGATCGGTGTAGTTTTTTATACTCATATAGAGTGCATTACACCGTTATATAGAATTTTTGTTATCATCTACACTGGTGATGGCAGGTAATGAGACAAAAAGTATAAGTACACACGAATGCAGTCAGATGAAAAATACTGTATACGGTTGTTACAAACAAGATAACAGATTATGATTGATGTTTCAATATTATGGAAGTGTTACAAAAAATAGGCCAAGAGGAGGTAGTTGGATACACAAACCATTCTCTCCTATCATTATACCCATTAAACCACTGTCCTTGTTCACGCGGCAGCAGTTTACAATGCTGTTTTTTTATTTAGTTTTTTTTTCTCGTGATTCAGTTAAAAATATTTGTAAAATGTTGAACTTTTTACCGAATACTTCTAATAGACCTTTCTAAGCAGAAAATATTTATAAAAGTCTAATAGTTTTTGATCTATTTATTGTTATTTGAAATATTTACGTTTATTTGATTATATGTGTGCATATTTTTTAGCTTCTCGAAAGTGCTTCAAATTTGATCTAAGAGTCATAATAGATTTTCCTTCTAGTATTATACAAATAATGAAAATCCTTAGTTACGATTTTTTTAGTACAAGCGTTTAAAGTAAAAATTAAATTTTATAATGGAAATCGTGAAAAACGTGACATTACAAAAACAAAATATACATGTATATATTTAACCGTACTTTGCTGAGAATTGTTTTTCGTTAGCGATGATTTATCGTTGCGTACGGATATAAATTAAATTACTCTATATCTATTATCCTACCCTCCCAACTTCGCACCTACAACAGTGGCACATCCATCAGCAGTATCATTTATTTTTCTTCTTTCTCTTCGTTATTGTATACGCTACTCGCATTTATTATAATTACGTAGGTTTGTCTGTATATTTTGTCTATATTATGCAAATTCCGTGTCCATAAAATTTAAAACGCGTATTATGTATTATTATTATTGTTGTAATTTTTTTTTTTTTTTTCAGTTTTCGTCTTCCGTTCCAAACGCATTGTAACATTAGGTATATTGTTATTACTTTACGCGTATTTTTTTATAGTCCGACGTAACTATAATATAATAATAATATTAATATTATGAATACAAGCAATTATTATAATATTCGCGTTATACTTTTGTATCCTTTGAAGTAGTGAATCTTTGTCTATTGTTACAACATAATTTCGTGATGACGTTTCTCTATCTCTTTGTTTCGCTTATGAACACTGCTAATAAATAAAATGATTCCAGCATTATTATACGAATATTATACGCTAATTGCCGTTTTATGCTAAACCGGCAAATGCCGTTTGCTAATTTGTCAACAGTTGTACAAAAAACCCTAAGTAAAGTATAATATTATACCAATATAAGTTATCGTTATAAAACACGTTTATATTATTATAATGCCACGGCGGCATCTTATCGATTATTAATGAGATTTTAATGTATATTATAATATAGTCTAACGCGCCTGCAATGTAATTATAAATTTAAAAATGCTAATACTGCCTATGGGCGAGCCACTGATTTTGAAGGAAAGTCTGTGGGGAAGATATCTAAAGTAGTTCAATTTATATCTGTACCTACGCAAAAATAAAACATTATCAATGGAAAACGATTCCAAGCATAGTATAATTAGTCAGAGTTTTTTCGTTGATGCTAACGTTACTCAGAAATTAATCAAAATTATCCAACAAATTACTAGTTTTTTTCGATTTATTACAAGAAAAAAAAACCTAGGAAAATCAAAAAATGCACGAACTAGATTAAAAGTACAACAAGAAAGTTTATATAAAGTTTTTGATTGGAGCAAGATTTTTGATAGAAAATCATACATTCCTCGCTATTCTAAAGAATCTAATGACATACTTGGAAATTAAATTATCGGATAAATATTTGAGTTCAGCAGGGATTGAACAACTGTCGCTTAAATGTATACCTACTAAAAATTATTTTTTTAGAACAACTCGTAATTAGATTCAAAATTTTTAAGCCTACATAGCCAATTTATTTTAGAAGTCTTGACATATCGGTGATATAATAATGGATACATAATAATGGATTTGGAAATCTGTGGACAATCTCTTCTAAAAAAAAACCAAAAACGTTATGATAAATTGGTCATTTTTAATATAGGAATTTCTGTTTTGTTTTCTTCGTTTACCTTCAAACTTATTGCATTCTCGACGACGGAAAAATATACGAGGCAATGGATATCTATTTTATTTTTGTAAAAAGCCAAGAGAAAAATTCGTCTAAGTAGAATATAATATTATATATTCATCATATTAAAATAATTAATTAAAAAATAATTCATGGGTAAACAATATTATAATGGCGGACATAATCGATCCAGTCGTCAACGTATGTTTACGGGCACACGGACACAGTCAAAGTCAAAGGCAACAGCAATATGGGTGAATATAAATAAACAAGCGTAAAGTAAATTCTAGAACTTTCTCAAAAACAATAACATTTTTGCGATAACAAAGTAAATATGCAGCGTGCACCACAATATAGCACATACAGGTATTTTAAATTGTATACTAAATAATATTTACTTTATCAGATCAAATATAATGTATAAAAGGATATTTAAAATTTCAAAAATTGCTTAAATTAATTAAAAATATTGTAAAAATTAAGCGCCTGCTTATAAATATAGCCTATGTACACCGTATCTGAGCAGTTTTTAGGTGTACGGCCATTAGATTTACCCATGCCATAACAAACAAAAATTATTCAAATATGACGAGTAACGACTATATGCACACGACAATTGATAAGAAATCGAAATTAGCGCTGCAGGTGGTCGTAAACTATGACCAGCGAGGTACAAATCATTTTTACGGAGCTACATCACCTTGGACCCAACTATTGTCATGCAGAGTCGTATGTTCGGATTTTTCACATTTACATATATTATCATAAATTTACAATACGCGCAATTTATTTTCCTAAAAATTCAAAAATATATTTAATGTCAAATCTATTCGCCTACATTTAAAGATGTAATTAAAGTGTCTGTGTATATCCAGGTTAATCTTCGGAGTTAACAATACGTAAACAATTTTTTTATGTTAGATAGCCCGTTTATCGAGGAAGGATTGAGGAAAGATATAGGTCACTTACAAAAAAAATTACCTCTAAGAGGAGGAGGTAGGAGTTACAATATTTGTATGGATAAACCATTTGAAACAGTTTGTACCTATCAAGTATCAATTATTAATCAAGTATTCTTAAAATTACTATCACGTTCGGTAAATTCAGTGACGTAATAAATTTCATACCATATACCAACCTAGCGGTTCTGGATTCCAATCCCACATTTTTTTTTTTTTTTAACTGAAAACCATTTTTTATTTAATAATTGATTTATTACAGGCAAAGAAGTACCTTACAAAAAAAAAAAATTATCGGGAGTAGGGTCCAGGGTGGGTACAGGGTGGATACAGAGAGTTACGTGAAACCATGGGGAAACTCCTTTTTTTTTTTAAATTTTGTCCATTTAGGTAATATCGTTCACGCAATAAGCAGTGCGGGACAGCCAGTAATATTATAAAAGTTTTGGTCACCGTCGTAAAAGTCTTATGAAAATTTAAAAAAGTTTAGGGATTTTTTTTTTATAATACTGTAATATATAGTATACTCGCGTGTACCGAGGGACAGAATCGCTAATATTAATAGTATTCATTATTTATTTTCGTTAGGATATTATTATTATTATTATTATTATTATAATGAAACGGAGACATAATATTTATGTAAATAAATTAATATATTGTGTACAATTATTATGGTTCCGAACAGTGGGTTCTATAAAATATAATTTGAAGACATAAGTAGTATAATCTTTTCCGGGGATTATTTTATTTCAAAGGCGACCTATCGCGGTTAAAGCTGACTGCAATAAGCTGTTTAGCACAAAGTCAATTATTTTTGTCTTAAGGATCAGCAAACAACAACTCGACTTCATAATATTATAAAGTGTTGTAAAAAAATGCATTTTAAAATATATCAATGATAATAGATAATTACTACAATAATTGCGTACACAATGGTACTCAATAATTCGGTTATCTAGATATATAGATAAAATCTTTATATGTAGGTCCAGAAATTTAAAACTACATTTAATTACACGTGTAGCAACAATTTAAAATTCCATTTATGCAATTTTAAAGTCACTTTCCGTGGCCCTACAACCTTTAGATTCAGAGTTTTTACGATGTTATGATTAATTTATGAATTATATTATTCAATTTTGTTAGAGATTTGACCCGGGTCACAGATTTTAGGACCGGTTAAATCTAACCCAGAAATCTTTATCGAATAGAGATGTAGTTATAACTGTAATCCGACAAACCGAACGGGATCGGGTAGTATAATGCCTAATGACAGTCACTTTATCTGAAAGGTCAGCTTAGTCGTGTTGGGCATTGTTGGGGTTTTATATATTCGTTTTAAATTTTTGTAATGCGAAGATTGAAAACGAAAATTTTTACTTGAGGAGGTAACGCGACGAAAATATCATATTTTTATCGTTCCCGAAAATGTCGCCTATTCGAATAAAATGATAAAATTCGATTCGACGGTTACACGAGTATCCTTCAGTATACTGTAGACGTTTTTAAATTTTGAGCACAACGAGAAATGTATTGGTTTTATTAAGGTGGTTGACATTTTTAAGAATTCAAAACATTTTTGTACCTTTTGCTCGAATCAAAAATCGATAGAAGAGTTTTTTCGTAGCATTTCCAAAATACTTATATTAGCCATTTTAAGAAGCGGTAAAATTTTCAAAATATTCTAGCGAGTTTTTTATAGGCATTTAAATTTTTGTAGTTTTATATACATAGTTAAAATTAGAGGTAAACATTTTTGAGTTACTACCTAACTCAACTTCGTAGTAAGTAAGGCTGGTAATTTTTTTTTATAAACTTTTTAAAATTCAAATTTTCACAAAAATCGTAAAATCACAGTATTTCAAATATGTTCAACCGAACTTCAATCGGAATCATAATTCGTTAATAATAATGTGACTGTATCATATCGTACAGTTATAAATTAATTAACTTTATGAATGGTACCTTCCTATCATCCCACCTATAACAGTCACACAACCATTAAAAGTCAAATTGGCTCTTTTTTTTTATTATTATTATTTCTAAGTACCTTAATCATGACAATGAACTTGGACAAATCAAGAATCACGGTTTTTCAATATTAAATATACTTCAGAGTTTTTCGGTTTGATGCAGTTGATTCGTAAATAAGTACACCGCAAAGTTATTTGTTATTCACTATGTATTTTTCCTCGGACCAGAACAGTTACACATTTTAACCGAAGGCACGCAAATAAATGGAAGAAAGTATCGCACGATCAAAAAAAAATAAATTAAATTAACTTCTAGTTGAAAATCGTGATGAATCTGCAGACTAAAACCGTCTGGAAAGTAATTGAGGACTGTTTGTTGAAAATAGTTTTAACGGAAACAAAATTGCGAAACACGAAAACCTTGCCAGATAACGAAAACAACGTATTATATATTATTGTAACTGATTCACAAACAGACGAGTTTTATATTTTCGACACCGGCAGTTTTTACATTTTGCTTGGTTATTTCATATGATCAACTTTGTTGTGTTTAATATACGTTACGGTTTTGGATTAGTGAAAAACACACTCAAATTTTATTTACACATTATCGAATTTGGATTTAAAAATAAAACATACATTTAAAAGTTCAGATATATATGACGTTGATACGTATAGTGGTGTTATATAAGGCTCGGGAACATGGTCACTCAAAAAAACGGAAGTAATAGTACCAGAAGTTTACGAAAGGAAAAGTTCCGAGAACAATTTTTGGACGTTCGAACTGGGGAATGAAGGACGACGCACAATCTGTAATTTCAGAGTAGTTTTCAACGCCCTACTATTAAAATTTGAACGAGAAAAAAATTGACATATTTCGTTCGATGGTTGGGCCACTGTTGTAGGTATGAAGTTGAAAAGGTAGAGGACGAATTGAATGTATGTTTGTACGCAACGTTTAACGGTGCTTACTAAAAACGAACGTGAGCGGTATTCGGTTTATAACGTTGTTTTGTCAACAATCTATATGTCATATAATGGTAAAATTTCTGGTAGAAGTTGTTCGCAGAAAAAAAATTAAACATCATTGTAATACCAATATACTGTTCGCTCCGCTCAGAATGTAAAATATATTAGGTAAAGAATGCATGGAGAAACCGTGAATCAATAAAAAGGATTGAATCGAAAACGACTAAACAGGAAAGAAATCACTAAGAAGATTTCGCTCAAGACGAAAGCGTCGAGCTGTTAGGGGTTTAGGAACGGTGAAAGCTGGTGAATAGTGGCGAGAGGTAGTGGAGGAAAGACATAGACGGAGGATTATTAGCTTGGACGGCTGATCGTAAAGGCTGTTACCCCTTAAATAGAAATAAAACAATCTCGACGCGCGTTATTTTCGAGTAGGTAAAAACAAAACAAAATATATATATATTTTCGTCCCGAGCATCGCTAATAATCCTAAAGGTGGCCCCGTACAGCCGCGGTTATAATGTAAATTATTGTTTACGTGTTTTCGGCGGGTTAACGACGGTAACAATATTGTGAAACGCGAAAACACGGAGGTCGCCGGGACGGAAACGAGAGCGGCGGCAGACTATAATACGGTAGTACTTGAAATGGATTTTCGACGACGACGACGACGATGGATACGTATATATAAATATATTTTTCTTTTTTTTTGCCTTCGTTCGCGTATATTTCCTTTACGTTCGGGGTACTACGCCGCTGCACAGCAGCCTTTCCGGTCCCGACACGACCGACCAAAACGATATTTTCGCGTTCTATAAGCCGATATGTCCGTTTATCGCGGGCTTGATAACGCACGAGCGAGTTCGTTTCCTCTCCACGCGATATATTATTATTATTTACTGAGACGTTATTGCGGTGGATTTATTACATTCGGGGCGGCCGATAAGAGACGGTGCGCGATAAACGGCGGCTTATTTCATATTAACAGAATGAAAAACCGCGAAGAAACAATATTTAAAGTATAATATATTACGTGCATAAATACTCGCGGACGAAAAACAAAAAGGAATTAACCTTGGGCGGCGGTTTCAGCAGACAATGTATAGGAGGATTATATGCGAAACGGACGATAGCGACGGCGGTCTTAAATAAAATTAGGGTGTGAACGAAAATAATTAAGTCGCTCACCCTCTCGTTTCCGCGTTAATAATAATGTGTATTGTGTATTTTCTTCAAGTACTCGGTTTTAAAACACCTTCGAATCGTTTCGCACTTATATGCCCGAATTAGTTGAAAGCATATTATGTTCTGAAAACTCTGGACCACTTATTACATATTTATTCCTTTTTTAGATTTTAGATTTTCATTAATAATCTTTACGAATCGTAGGCGCTAAAATATTATAGAAATCATATACGAAATTATGTTTTTCATATTTATGCATAGTCGATCATAATTGCATATTTAAATGACAATTTTACAACGCCACAAAAAAAAAAAAAGTGTGTATCATTGCAGGAGCGAAAATGCACCAGATTAATTTCAGACAAGATTACCCAAGAAATAATAAAATACCATTTAGTAATTTATTTTAATAATAAAAAGTAAAAAAGGCAATTCTTGCGTTTCACACAAAATTAAATGTATCGAAATTAATTTTTTTTATTTAAAAATGTATGGGAAACATGACACGTGGGTATAGCCACTGTTGTAGGTGGGAATTTTTGAAAGTAAGATACAGAAGGGAATTAAATGTATATATATTAAACGATAAACTATTTTTATTTATTTCCAAGTTACCTTGAAAACAAGAGAAACGCATGACTAATTGTATACTCCACTCAGAATCGATTTTTGTTATGTAGAAATGTACCATTGGATACAATATAAATAAATTAAATTAATTTTTATATTATTCTATTTTCCCAACTAACTACCCTCAATAATAAGCAATATCAACTATTTTTTTTTTTACTGCATATTTTTAAATTTTATCATATTTATTGCAATGGTATTATTAATTATATAGATCCATACTCTACTAAGAACAATTGAAATGTATTTATTGACTGACAGTCAAAGATTTAATACTCTGTAATATTAAATACATTTTTTCCTCCTTTCCAATTTGTTTTGTCTTTATTGCATCAAGCTATTTTATTCGTCATACTGGAAGGTAAATCTCCAAAAAACGTGGTATTTATTTTCTGATTTATTGGTTTTAAACTTTTCGGCTCTATACAAATATGAGAAAATATGAGAAAAAAAATCAACAAATAATACTGTAGATTTATTTTGTAGTTATAATTACAATATTTTCAATTTAAAGTTTATTGAAACACTATTGTAAACCGAACATTGCTCAGAATAGTTTTTCCTTAGAAGTAATTATCATCGTTGCGTACAGAATATCAATTAAATTATCCTACCTTCCCAATTTAACACTTTACCAGCGCGGACTACCTGGCAGTATCCTGTATACGACGAGCGTACAGCGGCAAAGTAAAAAAACACCCCAGTAATGCTTCGGATTTTTTTTTCGTTGTTTAGCTTGGCTCGTGGGTCGACCAACCCGCTCGATGCAGAATATAAATGCGCTCATACCAAAATGATGTCGCGCAGCGTAAACGAATTGTTATTGCGCGCTAGGTTTTAAACTCGGGGTTTCAATAAAAGCTAGTCCTCCATTGTTCGTAACCATAACACTCCTCTCGAATGTTATAATATACGAGTACGTGGCGCTATAATATGTAACCTGCAGCTTCACGGACGCCCGTACCGCAATGTTCGTAAACTCTCTCTCTCTCTCACTCTCTCTCTCTCTTACCCCAAGAGCGAGGGTCCCGGGCCGAGAAGCTCCTCGAGATCCGAGTCGGTTTTCCGCAGCAGTCGATTCCCATTATGTCAACCGCACGATTACACTTCTCGTTGTTCAGGATTCATTTGCGCGCGGTCGTAATAATAATATTATAAATCATACGTTAATTTTCGCACGGGATTATAATTTTATAATATGTGTCCCGCACACTTTAAAAATCGATTGCACCTGCCCCCACGGCGGCCTACCCGCCGTCGCCGCCCTCCGTTTCGTCGCGAATGTTGAACTTTTCAACTTGTGTTGCATTCGAATCATTAGTCCCGTATTTCAATAATGTTGGAGGATTAGGGGGGCTTAGGACACTTAAATCATCCAAAATACCTCAATAAAATTTGTATACAAAACAAACCGGTATTTATATATTTATATAAATATATATTCTCCCCTTCTC
Organism: Cinara cedri; assembly: GCA_902439185.1. Taxonomy (NCBI): domain Eukaryota; kingdom Metazoa; phylum Arthropoda; class Insecta; order Hemiptera; family Aphididae; genus Cinara; species Cinara cedri. The sequence goes on along the minus strand of CABPRJ010001455.1, from coordinate 53,437 downwards.
TCTCCAAAGAAAAGTCATCAAATTTCCGCCTATGTGCAGGCCACATAAACACATCTGAAATTAATGTGTTTACATCACTAATTGTTCTCTCTGGTTCGTAATATATTGCTAAACAGCCGGTTGCTACAGTAAACTAAGATGATTAGCGTTCCTGTATATTATTTATTCATTTTTGTTTTGTATATTCTCTTGAGTATTTGAAACTCATGTTGTTTCATGTTATTGATCGTTCATTCTTCTATATTTTTTCTTTATTATTTTCGCTGTGTTTATATTTGCGTCTCGCAACGTTTATCCGTTCCTGCGGATTACCTAATTTCCGAATTATTCAACATTCTGCGTCTTCACAATATCACCAAATGAAATCATAATGGACATCAGTCGGGATGAAAATATCAATGGTCGGTTGTATCGTCCGGTGGCAAATAGCGTTATGGTGTCTGTTATGCTAACGAAGTGTATTGATTTCGGTTAAACGGATGCGATTGAAGATAAAAGAGGATACACCGGTCAAGCACTCTTTAGTCCGTACTCATAGGTAAGAAACACACGAGAGTTTCCCGATTAAATGAATGCTGGCAACCGCATTTTGGAATACTACAATTTATTTTATTTAACAAAATGGTCAATACATATTTTTATATTTAAGTTATTTCAGTATTTGTCAAACTTGTTTGTCTAACTTGCCAATTTACCGATTGTTATTTCATTATATAGGATTACATTATTATATTTGATTAAACTCTATCGAGTAGGTCAGTAAATTCATTTGTATTAATATTTAATTATACTTAATTTTTATAACCTAAAAGTATGCTGTAGTCATAGAATACCTACCTATTTTATAAAATACAGTTCTAGGTAACAACAGTATAATTACTATTTAACGATAACAACAAATATATGTGGACCTGAAAGAACTAATTTCTTGAATTTCGTTAACGGGAACGTGGATGAAAAAAATTAAATATTTCTAACAAAAGAGGAGAAAATAAAAAAAAAATAATTTCTGTTATCGATTTCTAAACAATATCAGCCTTCTAAAACATTGGTTACTTTATTACTTATTTCTGCAGCTATTTCTCCTTAGTATCTGTAGTTATGATATAGTGTGACTTAAAAAGTAATTCAAACTTTTTTAATATGTCTGTAATGTTACGCAAAATATAATTTTTTATACAATTCATTTTTATAGGCGATATTTAACGAATTTGGGTTATTAAGTCTGCTTTAACATTCATTAAGGCATTTTTTATTACCAATTAGTTATTGTTGAGTGAAGATATAAGTAAAATTTCCACGTACATCCACGTTCCCGACTTTCCACCTATAACAGTGGCACACTCAGAAGCACAGTACCACCTTTTTTTTGTTTTTCTATTAACGGAATTGATACTAAAACAATTTAGGTAGAGAAAAAAAAAATGAAATAATTGAATTTCTAGAAGTTTCCTTATTCTCCCCGTTGATTTATCCGCTTTTCGAGTAAAAGTCTACGTTATTCATTAAAAATAATATATATGCACACCTTATTTGTGTTGTGTATTTATATACTCTGGGATGTGCACTGCTATTAAAATTTTAATCTCCGAAGGAGAGAATTCCAAATCGGGAAAAATCAAAGAAAAATTAGGTCTGTCCTGTAAAAAGAGAAGGGTTTTTTTTTTTTGAGACTCCAATCGCGATTAAACTTGCTATCAGTGCAATACCTGCGGCATTATACGTTTTATATTGTTTATTGTCAAAAAAAATTAAAATATATATATATATATAAAAAAATAAAGAAATTATTCGCATTTTATATCTGAATTATTATTACGATATTATCATATTTTTAAGTCTATCTGAATTATATATTTTTCTACTTATTTTTCTCCATTTAATCCATTTTATAAAACTTTAGAGTGGTATCTACCTACTTATAATTATTATTATTATTATTTATTATCATTTTAATAATATGCCCATGTGCTCAGCGAATTTTCAGTGAAAATACAAAAAGTTTTTATCAGAATATTCTTTACCTATAGGCGGAGGCTATATTTCTGAAGTGTATGTACAGCAAGAAATTTTCTTTCGATTTAAAAGTCCGCAAAAAGTTTATTGTATAATTTTAATTCCTTAATGGAAATATATATTTATATTTCATATTATACAATTGTAGAATGTCTATAATGTGAATAGCTGCAATTGGCCTGTCCGCCATGGTGATCCGTTGCCAAGGTAACATTTTATGTTTTATTTACCTTTATTTCCATTCTGAGTGTAGCGGAGAAGCTATTAGTTTTATTAACGTGTTATTTTTTTTCAGAGAATACAATTTTTCGGTAGTTTGCAAAGTAGATACCTACCTCTTAAATGGTGTGAAATTTCTTTCCAGTTGTGCTTAGTTTGAAATATTTATTTAAAAGTTCAGGTCCTTTTTCAGTTTTTCAGTTTTTTGGCTTAATTTTTTTTGTTTTTTTTTTTTTTTTGTTCACATTGTATCTTAAAAAATAAATATTTTTGACAGGATTTTATTTTAAAACTAAAAACCAATAATAAATAACGATTATTTGTTTTTTGTTTTTTTTTTTTGATTTCTTGGTTACCTTGGTTACAGAGGTGAAAAATGCGACGTAAACAATATCTTAACCAGTTTAAACAATTTTGAGCTGGGTAGCTCGGCTCAGAACCGTTTAATGAATGTAATGATGGCATAAAAGCTATAAGTTCAGTGGTGTGAAATGTGCCTAGGTATTTACATTTTTTTTAAATCTATTTAAAACGATAATAATTTAATTAATTTTGTTCGAAGAAAACAACTAAATACATCATATTATTTGTGATATAAACGTCTTAAATCCAGAAAACAATTAAATAGCAATTTCGAAAAATGTCAAAGATGGTATTGCTTTTTCTCATGTCCTTTTCAATCATCACATTAAATCCCTGAGTTTTAAAAGTGTTTATTTAATTACACACTATACTCGTACGTCACAATAAATTAGTGTGATCTGTTTTACGGATTATTATATATATTTATTCTGACATTATTGTTTGAAAATCATTTTTCTAATTTTCATGAGAATTTTTATTTTGAATTTTTTTGTATTTATTCAGAACGATTTCTATTTATATGATTTGCATTGATTTTCAATTCCCGAAAGTATTTTGTGGTGTACTTTCTGTCGACGTAAACGAAGTAGAGATTAATAACGTTTCTTTTTTTTTTTGAAAGATGTTGATGCGCATTTATCTAATGTCGGACTAATGGGTTTATTAATTATATTAATTACAAATAACTTAACGGATAAGACAGAATGAGTAGAAAAGGATCAACTTAAATAAAAAAAAAACACAATACGAAATCTCTAAACTTCTCTCTCATTTAATTCTTCTAAACATTAAATCGTTACAAACAAGATTCCCTAAATATTTATTTATACTTTCAAAAGAAATATTCACTATATATCTAAAATAAAATACTATTTAAAACATTTTCTATGTACGCACGGTAGGTAACTTACTTTTAAAATCGATAATATTGTGAAAATAGATTAAATAAGACGATCCCGGTATATAATTTAATTATTGTTTCACTTATATTTTCAGTGTCTTGTTTTTTTTTTTTTTTATCGAACAATGCGTATTGTAAGTTGATATTTGAAAACGATTTCACAAAAATCACAAGAGTTCAGAAAAACCAATTTAATCAAAGCCAAAGTTAAACCATTAGTACTGAAATAATTCAATATTTTTTATACAAAATATATTATAGAAAACGTTTTTAAAAACTTTCGGTTAATTTCAACTGTGTTAAATAAAAGCAAACTTTGCCATGATAATTAATTAATTACATTAAATAGGTATACGCAATATAAGTAAACAAATATCCTGAGAAAAATGTGTAAACTTCTTTTGTATAGTGAAAGAAATACATGAATAATGAAAGAATAAAATAAAATAATGAGCTGCAGAAAAAAAGAACTTGATGGATTAAAAATTGTATAAAAAGTCAAAATAATTGAAATGACCATGCAATTCGAAGTGAGAGAGAGCGCAGGAAGACTAAAGACAAAGATTTGTTGGAGTCTAACTGGGAAGAGACGGAGGAAGGATGGAGTTATTAAGTAAAATAAGATACGAATCGGTTAGGTATAAAATATTGGGAAGAATATACTCAAGAAAAAAAATTTTGCTTAAAAAAAGAAAAAGGTGGGGGTTCGTCATAGTCGCAAAGACTGAAAGACTTGATACATTGAGGAAAGACAAAGTAGATTGAATATTTTTGCAATGTACCTCACCGACAGTTAGTGGAAACATTGATTATAAAATTTGTTTCAAAATTTTTTGACTATAACAAATGCTCGAATGTAATTGGGTTATCATGTATAATAAAAAATCATAAAGTTTGGAATTTCTTTTCAAACGACTGAATGCCGTTTAAAAGATCTGATTTTATCAAATAAGACACTGTGCGAATATTGAAATTCTGAAATTATATCCTATTATTTATTACTAATCGAGTTGTGGCCAAAAGTAATACGATTCATATTTTAAATTGCATATTGGCTACCTGAATGTGTATAATTTTATTACGGCAAAATTATAAAGTTACTAAGTTAGGGAAAAAAAATTTGAAAGAACTTTTACAAAAAGCGGAAGTATACCGTACTCGTCTGAGAAAATATATTACAAACATTTCGTATATAAGAGACTGTTTTATATTATTTTGTTACCTACTTAAATACTGCTAAAATTAGACGAAAAAATAATCTTTTTCGATGCTCAATTTCGAGAAAAAATTTATATATACTTACGTTGGTTCTAAAATAATCGTTTTCGAAGGAAAGGCCGTCGACGGACAGAACAAGCAAGAGAATAAATCATACTAACAGGATGTAATATTATGGAAAGCACGAATTTTACTAGACCCGCTCGAGGAGCCGACAAAAGACAGAAGAAAAGTGTTCACAGTATCGCGCTATATTGTATATAGAGTAGTAGTAGTTGTATATTCCGTATAATATTGTAGTCGTTATGTTAGTATTATTGTTATGTAGACGGGCACGATTTCTTGTTCCGGACGGAAACCCGCAAAGAGTGTATTATACGATATTAAATCGGACAAAATCGGGGGAAACTCGGTTCCTCGACCGCAGAGCGTATTTTGGACTTGTGTCGGGAAAACACGCTCCGGGGCGTCAGCTGCTACCGCGAAGACGTGCCAGAAGTCGTATGTATATTATTATTGGCTTCTCGCGGCAATGCAATAACGGCAAATAATAAACAATGCCCATACCCCGTACGACATTACCGCCGACAGAACAGTAAACCCTCTACCCCACCCCCCTCCTTTCCCGTCCGCTCAAAAACCATACGAAGTATACAGCACGGTTATTTTATTCACGATCAGAGATTATTTACGAAGATTTTGAGATAATTGATATTGGCTTTCTTTTCAGTCGTTATAAAATCATTTTATGACCGCATTCACGATATTTTCAAAATGTCATGTTAAATTCTATTTGTAGCTGCTTTCTCCCGGATAGACAAGCGTTTTCCTTTTTTACCTGTTGGTTATAAAACACAACCCCTATCGAGTAATTTTGTTTTTATTTACATCTTTGTAGATAAGTATAATAGTTTCGATAACATTACCCGTCAATGAACTACGGAGACGATAACAAGTATACGGCAATGATATGATTTCCAAATCATGTTTGGAATTGTAATAATTCTCTAAATTGCTAAAACTTCCGGCAACACATTGTAACAGGCTATTCGTACCTTCCAAAGATATTTACCCACTGGTAAATATTTCTTGACGAGGTTAAATTTACCCTATATTATGTAATACGTGTACGTTTATCATGCGCAAAGTTAGGTAAATATATCCTATGTGCCTTTACGTATACGATTAACATGCTCTGAGTGGGATAAATATAATCTTGTTTTTTCATACCTCCTATAGGTTCTCTATCAAATTTTTGTTTGTGTTTATTGTAGTAAAATTTTAAAAATATAGGTATATAACGAATATTATGTTTTTTAATTATCACAGTAGGTTTATGAAATGTATGGTTTTCTTGAAAATGCTTTGTGACAATGAAATAAATGCAATTTGGTAGTTGCCCTTCATTTATTTTTAAATAATCAGATTGGCTATTATTGTTCCACTATATTTATATTAATAATAATGATAATTTTAAATAATTATGTTACTATACACATAAATACAAATTACCTATTTATAATTTAAAGTTTTACCTTTTGCATTAGTTACTACTATACATGAACACAAAATGTTTAAAAATGTTCAAAATATTCCATCAGAATAGAAATATTTAAATACTTGAATAATATTAATTGGAAAATTAATTTACATCTAATAAAACTTTATAATGGTTTCTATATACATTGGGGAAGTATAAAGAATTCTTTATTTTTTTTTTACTGCATTACTCAGTATCCCGTCTTTTCAAATAATTGCAGTTGCATAGATTTTGACCTTAGTAGCTCATATATCAAAAATGTTAACTGGGTTTAAATCTAAATGTTTTCCAAATCGCAATCGCAATCTAAAAATGTATGTGCTCGACGATCATTCATCCATTTTAAACTAAAAAAAATGTAATGAATGTTTAGGAAAACAGTGTTACATATTGTGAGACAAAATACATATTGGATAAATATTTTCTTATGAATAGTCAATTATCACGAGTGTAATTTAGGTAATACAACTGTCAAGTGATTTTCACATTATTCCGTCCAAACACAACGAAAAAACTGTTTGCCCATTTTAAACGTTATTAAATGTTTTATGGTAGAAATTAGATTAGTCACTGCTATGAATCTTTTGGTCGATAAGAATATATGGGATATATAAGGTACATTTTTAGAACAATATCTTTTACAAACCAATGGTTTATCGTTGCTTACAGATATACATTAAATTCCCTTCTATATCCTGCCTTCCCAATTTCCCACCTACACCAGTAGCTGCACCCGTCCCCATTATCTTACTTTTTTTCTTCCGTAGACGTAATTGCAATGTCACCATTATTTTGAATATTTTCGACTGTCGTAAATATAATGATATTATTATTATTATTATTAGCAATGCTATCTATTTTGTGTTTATAAAAGTATTTGATATTTGTTTTAATGCTGCTTGGTTTTCAGTTTTTTATCTCCTCTATTTAAAATACATATATTTTTCTTGGTTATTGAGTGAATAATAAAAAGCAGATAAGGTTAATCAAGGATATATTTACCGGGAGTCAAATATAATCTAGGATATTTTTATCTTTCTAAAATTTTGTCGGAGTTAAATTTTTTCTAGGATATTTTTTCTGGGGCACGTAAATATTTTCGTGGATATATAAAATCTATTATACTGGCCGTATTTGATGTATTTGAAATTTTGTATTTTTCATTTCGCTCTTAACCTCTCACCCCTTACTCTCGTCGACACGACAATTTAACTTCAAGTGTATTTTTAACGTTTCAACCTACCCCCGTTCACCGCCAATGCATTATTTGTAGCGTTAAATATTTACCGAACGGCTCGTGACCTAGGAACGCATTCATTTCAAAGTCGACGTCGGTTCAATTGTCTTCTTTTTTTCCTTTTACGAATGCAAACGAATATTTCTTCATCTGATATTTGCACTACAGTCCCGGATAACAATTATTTTTAGATCAGATCGCCCGACCGTATTGTTCTTGTAAATATAGGAAGTGAATCCGCAACAATCGATGGTCGCAAAATTTCACACATGACTTTATGCTCGTATACTTACAATCAATTTTGTAGGTATCGTAAACGGACACGTTCGTGGTATTTTAAAATTTGAAATACGCAATCCTTTGAAAAAAAAACAAACAAATACAATAACCTTTTTCATCAAACGAACCAAGTATGGTAAGTACGAGTTAATTCAACATTAAACATTTTTATAAAAATAAAATAAAATCAAACGGTATTATTACGTCTTATAAACGATTTTTAAACTCGTTTGTACAAACGCACATTATTAAATGCACGTGATTGAACACTGCAGTAAAAATACAACCGAATATCTATTTAGTATATAATTAAATAATTTATATATAGAAATAAATAAATAAATGCATCGCCTGGAGTATTAAAATATGTGTTTTGTACGATTTGTTTCGAACTAAACATTTATCACAAAGTCAAAAAGTAAAACACGATTGAATATGAAAAAATTAATGAAGAAATACATAGAGAAAAAAATTATATAAATTGGTCAAAAATGTATTTTAACAGGAGAGATTATTTAAAATGAGTTATTATTAGAAATAGATATTTAAAGAAATATAAATTATTTGGTTATTATTTATTTTTTAAAACGTATTGATACAAGATACTATTTTTAAAATCGATTTGTATATTTAAAATATTATCAACATTATTTTATATTCTTAGTGGAGCGAAAAAGTTTATAGTTTTACAAAGATGTTTATTTTTTTTTAATCTGGATAACATTTTTGTCAGAGATCTTGCTCCGATTTTTAAGTGTAGTTCTTTTTCTGAAGGGAAATTGGTTTGGGAAGGTACTTTAAGGAGGTCATTTTTCAATTTTCCCAGGAGATTTTTCAACAAATGAAAAAAACCGAAACAAAAAGGAGAGAAAATGAGAAAATGTACAAAATGTAGGTATTAGTTGAAAAATATTTCGGCCATTTTTTTTTCCTTTGAACAACTTTCTACTAGCAATTTTGCTCCGGTTTACAATGATGGTACTTTTTCTGAAAAGGAATTTGACTAAGGTACTTTAAGGAGTTCATTTTTGGTCAAAAGTGTAAAGATTTTAAAATTAAAAGAAATTTAAACTAATTTAATACTATATAATTATTAAATTAATTAATTTAAAACCAATTAATTTAAGAACTAAAATGTCCATTATTAACGTCAAGTGAAGACGTTCTAAATAAATAAATCGCAAAATCGTTATAATGTACAGGGTATAATATTATATATATTAAATACATATATATTTATATTAAAAACAATAACTTACTCATTAACTTGACCTAATTTATAAGTTGTAACAATAACAATGACTTACATTATAAACAAATGTTAATTTATCAGTATTGTTTGGTAGGTATATGGCGTGTTACCAAATGTGAAGTTACAATTTGTAAAAAACACTTTTTATGCATATCTATTGGTCTATTGCTATAACATTATCTGCAGAGATAAAACATGTGAGAAAAAGAAACAAAATTATAAATAACATGGACCTTCCCTAGAATTAAATTGGTTTATCGCTGATAAACGAACCGTTTTCGTAGAAATGGCCAGACCTCACATAGCTTTGATTATAAATGCAGTTTTTAAGATTTTCAATGGTTTTTTTGTTTTTTGCATTACTTAAATTGATCAAAATCGGTAAATCAGTGACAGAAACCAATGGTAAGTTATTGTACGATAATATTAAAAATTTAGATGTCTTTGTATCTGTTTCCGTTGTTGGGGTTTAAAGCGATATTTATGTTTGTTTACTTATATTCTTTCGTATAGTGTGTTTGTTTTTTGTTTTTTATTACTATTATTATTTGGCGAGCATTCTGCTCTTTGTGCAGGGTCATTTCTTTTGACAATAAATTTTATTTTTTACCAAACATTCTATTCGTAACTACAGTCACACGAGCTATCCTTGTTTTACGACCCACCCCATCGGTTTTTTTTTTTTTACCAAAAATCGTGTCATTTTAATCATTCGAATTGTTCACTGGGGTTGATTTAGAGAACCACAAAACTACCCTTTTTGTCCGTTTATACTATTCATTCTGGGTGGGTTTTTCATTATTTTTAATTAAAAAAATAAAAAATAATAATAAAACTGTTATACACATTTACAAGGCTACGCACGTGTTCACATAATATATTATCTACTAGACCAGTAATAACACTTTTTTTATGCTAAATGATAATAATTTAGCTTACACAACTACATTAACACTCCACTCTTTTTTTTTTTTTATCAATATGTACAGATTTAAATAAACTTCGTGTTCAAGTTTTTAAGTATTTCTGTTTGGTCAAACAATTTTATCCACTTAGTATTTACCAAATAAAAACTAAAGTAAATACCTATAAGTAGCTCAAAATGTTTTAAAAATTTTACCACAAAAGGTGGTACATTTTATCTACAAAAGGTAAATATAAATATTCTGTAAACAATTTAGCATACTAGGAATATTGTTTACCGATTTAAAACAAAATAACAAAACCGTAAACTTTTCCGTATTTTCTACGTTTTTTCCGGTATTCTTAATTATAATGAAAACTAGTTAAATCCAACTGGATCCACATAACAATGAAAAAGGTCACTTGCAGTATTTTAGTTGGAGCAAGATATCTGGTAGAAAATTATTAAAAAATAAAAAAACTTCATTGTAAAACCAATAGATCCCTCACTATACTCAGTATCTAAAATAAAAGTAAAAATGATCAACTATTGGCTATTTTATACCACAATGTTTAATGTTATCGTATTGAATATAATATATTTTATAACAAAAGGTTTCGAAATCACAACAGAATCATACATGATGAGTTTATGGCCCTACGGAGTGCGTCAATTATTAAAATATTATTTTTAATTATTACCCGTAAAGTTTAGGATAATTGTAATATTTGATTATATTTCAAACATTTTAAATAGGTGAAAAGGTCATAGGATTGATTACGGGTATGACCAATGGCTATAACCATATAAATGAAGTCAGCCTCCCGCGATCTAACAAAATAATTGGGTTTTTATCATCAGGCTTCTGGTGCTAGAATATGCAGGATATGGTTACCGATCCGTCAATTTTTGGCTTATCAAAAACACATCTACGACTCACTACTATGTTAAGTGTTTATTATTATGATTATTATCATTAATGTTAGAATAATAATAAAAAAAACGAATTATTATTATTTTCTTCTTGTTCTTCCGTTTTCAAAGGCCATTGAAGTTTATTACTGGAAAACAAACTGGCTTCCACCTATCTTTATCCTGTGCAAATATTTCTCCATCTCGTATTCAAATTCCTGCTAAAATCGTTTCCACTTTGTCCACCGCTATTGTTTTGGTCAACCTAGTGGATATTTTCCAATGGAGTTATCATTTTAAAACCGCTTTTATTAGACTATTTGACCTCCATACGTGACCAGCCCATGCGATTCTTCTATGTTGTAGTATTGCTACTTTGCCAGGTTCTTTAAATAACTATTGTAGTTCTATATTGCTTTTTGTTTCATATTGTTGTGTTATATTATATATTTTTGAGCGGTATTATATCATTATTGTTATAATTATTACTATGATTATTTTGTTAATATTCTTACTTAAATTACTATCATTACGATTATTTGTATTAATATAATCATTATCATAATTATTAAGATGATAATTAATACCAAGGCTAGGAAGTTATAGGTGTTGAATAATTTTCTGTATGCACTGGATTTATAGCAGATCAAGCTAGAAATTCTTTCTATACACTGGAGAGTTTAAAAATCGAAAATTTAAAATGCATATTTCGTTAATTTTAGAAAAAAAAATATGCATATTTAGATTTTCATTGATTTTTGTACATTTTTACGCATAAAATGCATATTTGATATTTGCTAACAATTTGTTCTTAAACATTGTATTTTAAATAGTATTGAATACAAAATTCAATATTATTTAACGAAGTTGTTTATTTGTTATTTGTTATCACCTCAGCCTTTAATTTAACGACAACGGTGCAATTCGCGTTTAATCCTTCTCTTTTTTGTCTTTTATATTAATAATGGCATTATATATTTTGAATTATTGTTCAAAAATTTGAATGATTTTATGCATATTTTACAAATTCTTTATAAGTAATGAAAAATGTATTAGCACGATAAAGTATACCCCATGAAAAACCACTGGCACTGTCGGTAACTACCTAAGTGAATTACATTATATTTTATAATACTCTTTGTTTATTTGTTAAGCCTTAGTATATAGATAATTTCTGAAAAAACCGTCAAGACTACAGGTATAGTAGGTTAGGTAACTATAGTAACTATAGGTAACTATAAGTAAGGGGTTTTCGTCACTCTTAATAAACAATATAATACAACAAAAAAAAAAAAAATAATAAAATACACGCTTGTACTTAGATTTCGAGGATTGAAAAAACCCGCGCCAACAAATTTTATACAATTACATAAAAGATTTTCAAAGGTTTGTCGATTTAAATATTACCCTATCTATTGTTTATAGTACTTACCTACATTTATATTGTATACATACTTGAGATGTATACTATATATTTTATTATATACCTATAGTATTTTTTAGCATAATTGGTGTAACTTTTGTCCGTGTAATTATAATTACATTTTTCCTTATAATATTCTCAGCTCTTAAGATATTATTATATCCTTTGGCGACACAAAAATGCTATTCTACCCAGGCTCCGACTAATTTTATTTCACATATACTAGCTATTCCGTCCGGCATTTCTCGTGCCATATGAAAAAATGATATTCATCCGCTGTTCAGCAAAATATCAGTGGGAAGTATGGTAACAATTTTTTTTTCTACTTTCATCCGAAAGACAGTCGTGTCGTCCGAAAACATAATAACCAATATCATTAACCTACACAATTTATTAAATCCATACGAGTTTTTCGGAACACGTCCGCGGGATCGGAATATAGCTACGGTCTATGTTTTTTTTAAAGATTTTTTATTACGTATCCAGCTAAAAGAACCCCCCTAACTACACACAAACGTATAATTTAATAATATTATTTTTCTATTTACGGTCACACACGTGACTTAGTTTCTCGTCGGTTTCAATCGCAATAACTGTACAATATCTATCTATATAATGCCTAACCATAATACCAAGTCCAGTACAATAATATTATTATTGATAATAATAATGGTCGTTTGAAATCTGATTCCGCGCGGATTATAATTATCGTGTGAATACTTGCACGTTTTCCACCCACCTGCGGAGCGAAATATCCGTTGCCGTATTATTTAGGAACGCCGCCATTAAAATTGTACGAAAATAATATAGACAGAAAATACATACTATTATATCCGTTATTTATATTTTATTTCATAAGTAGATTTAACCAAAAGGCGAACAAAATTATTGCACTATACCAAATATTTCAATTAGTGTTGAGCAGTATTCCAATATTTGGTGCATCCTCTAAGTGTTTCACACTAAATATACTCCTTTTTAATATATACTCACCGGAAATATCGCTTATTTAAAATATTTCAAAAATAACACAGTCGAACTTGTAACACAAATTCACAATTTGGACGATATTATTTCGACTGAAATTCATAGTTTTGTATTTTCTCCAAATGCATTGCGTAAAATGAAAAATACTTACACATTTTTGTTGTATTTTTAATATTGTTAGGTATTTGTGGTAAGAAAATTGAATTGCTTTTGTTGATCTATAGATTACATTGGTAAGACGGATACAAATTAAAAACAGCAGTCATTATTGCAGTTATTTTGTTGGTATGTGTCAAATTTGGTCAAGTTTTTTAAATAATTGAATAATTTGGCTAAATAGCTAAAAAAAACTTTTCACACTGCAGTAACTAGCGTTACTAAACTAATTACCTAGTTTATTCGTTTCTAAAAATTGTGTGTGACAAACGTAATATGAATGATCAACAAAACATTTTACCTTGAAGTTCTAAAAAGATGCACGACGCACAGTCTTATAAAATATTTAAATACTTGTGTAATATTAAAAACTGGCTTCTAAAAACGACTGGCTTCTTCACCACAATAATACGCCATCGCATTAATCGAACCTTGTGCAAGAGTTATTGGTAAAATACAAGATTATACAAATTCGCCAGCCTCGACGGGTCTGACTCCTGACTTTTGGTTGGTCTCAAGATTGAAAGTTTCGCACAAAATGAGCCGGTTTGGCGGCAAAGAAACTTTTAATCTGTTTAATTTATTGTCTAATTATAAATTATGTATTTAATTGAACATGATTTATAAATTCACAGAAAAAGCCAACTGCGTACCTATCACATTTGCAAACAGGAAACAGTAGAATATAAACTTCGTAACACTAGAAATCAATTGGTTAAAATTTGGACTACGAATAGATTTTCTTTTTCGGTCAATAATGTGCACGGCCAAGGCCACCGTGCTAAATAGCTAGTAAAATTTATACAAAAATGGAAAACGAGAGACTGTTATCATTAATTTTAATCTTCAGTTATGACTAAAGAGTAATTATTTTTAAAAATCAGAAAAAATTGTGTACAGTTACAGTTTTTTTGAAGCCGATCAATATAGTATATTTTAAACGTCATTCATTTTAAGATTTCAAAAGATGATATTTATAATAAATCAAGTAAATTTAATGTAATAAAAAAATTGTAGATGAGGTTTCTCACTTTCCTCATCTGGTGAGCCACCATTTTTGTCCAAAATTATTTAAATATAACTAATAATTATGAATAATCGGGGATATTGTTTCCTCCGATATTTCACAGATTATATAAATCAATTAGGCGAATGTTTCGGGATCCGGTACTTAAATTGATACAAATAACAATTATTTGACACAAGAGAGATTTCGAGTTTGATGACATCGTTTTGTGCGGTGCGGTGTACAACATAATAATTTTGGCATGTGGCATCACATCAAAATAATATTATTATTATTATTATTATGAACTCTCGCGGCCGAATAAAACGTCAGCGGTGGCGAAAAATCATCAAAGTTTAATTAAACTCTGCGGGGCATTATAAAATTCGCACGAAAACGTGATGGCTGTAAATCACGGGGGACGTCTCCGCTGCGGACCACTACCTAACCCTTATTTTTGTATAGGCGGTGCTCTTTTTATAGACGAGGGGAGTGAGAGTTAGAAAGTTTGTGTGTTACGATAACGCGCTCAAATTTCCTATTTATATCGTCGCCATTTTGTTATTATTATATACTCCGTTTACGCAGTGAAACGGCCGATATTATCTTTAGCCCCAGAGAAGAAGGGTTTAAATCAATTTTTAATAGTTTTCTATACAAGCTAGTTCAATTTTGAACATTTCTAAATGAGATACTCATTGAACGGCTATATTACTAAACATAGCTTAACCAAAATTCAGGATTTTTAAATGGCATATGACTTATGTCTTTATTGTCAAACAAATGTGACTTATGCAACATATGTGTTAAAATATATATATATATATATATATCTACACTTATGTAATTTGATAAAAGAAAAAATATCGTATAAACCACAATTAAAAAAAAAAAAAAATTACTAAAGCCCTGTTTTTCTATAACTTAAACGAGAGATAAAATATTGTGTAGACGATAAATGAAAAACGCTTTTGTTGATACAAATAAATGATAAACGACGGGAAATAATGCCTACCACGACTAGAGCACTGTTTTATACGTACAACACGTAGACAATCGAAACAAAATCTTAATATTGAATTCATTCGATTGAAAAATGTACAAGTCCACGCGCATGCACGTGGAATTTTTCTTGACGTGGATCCAATCATGACAATCGAGATACGAAAAGACGTATGGTCTTTGGTAAACATCAAATCGTATAGTCTTTGGACGAGCGTGATGTGAAACCGAGATGTCTCTTTTAGCTCCGAATAGTGGCGTATCTCGGGCAGTCGATCTTGCAACAGTGTCTATAGAATGTCTTCTTCACACTTCAATACCGCCAAAACGAAATGTGATTGATCGGTTTTCGTTTTTGTCAGATCCCATCAACCGTGGACAAACCTCATTATTAGCACCTCGCAAAATTAATATTTTTAACATTTCAATATTTCAGCAAAACGAAAAACACTAGAATTAAGATTTTCAAGTTTACACTTTCGAAAAATTACTTTTTATACGATATTTTAAAGTACGAGTTTATTTTAAGAAAAAATAACAAATTCATTAACATGCACTTATATGCAAGGTTATGCATAATTTTCAAATTTTACATATTATAGGAGAAAATTGTGAAAACCGCCTCCAATCCGCGTGGTAAATATACCCAGGGTATGTATTTTTCCGAAAAAAAAAAAAAAAAAAAAAAATTGTTCCTAATAAATATGTTTTACGTGACTATACAACGTTACGGGTGTCGGCAACTTTTATATTATTATACGATAATAATAATATTTTGTCGTTTCGTTTCGCCCCACGTGTAAGCAGGTTGCGTCGAAACTACGTGCACATAATATATATATTGCATATAATATATACAGTATACACTATCGAGGTATTTTATTCGTATATACGGTCATTGTTATTTAAATTGGAACACGGCCAAAATTCATCCCTCGTGACACTTGTCCGCGTTTTTTTTTTTTTTTTTTTATCCCTTCCGTTTTTTTGAATTTATCAATATATTATACGCACGGGCGTGCGTTGGTACCACTGCATTACGGCGCGATATTGTTTATTTCAAACAATACAATTTCAACAAAACATATAATTTATGTATATACGTATAGCCGGCGTATATTATCGCGTTCGGCGGTAGGTCGTATATATATATATATGTATATAATTTATATAACCGGTGTAACAATAATAATAATAGGTGGCGGTGGAGTAGCCTATACTCCTCATTGTTTGTATACGCGGGTCGCAGAATATTACTGTACCTACTACCACGACGGAAAAGTGAAATAAATCCGCGCGGATATAATATTATGTTTTATAAGAAGAATTAATAATAACAATAATCATATAGTGTGCGTGTGTTTAAATTTGTGTGCACATATTTGCCAAAAGATTTATTCGGGGACCGTCACGTCATGCACAGCCATGTATATCTGCACACAATACGCGTAGGTACACGATTCTCGATTGTTTGCCGTTGCTTTAATGTGTTAGCTTATGTGTTTAGCACAAATACTGCGATGTTATACAACGTGCGACATTGCAATATTGTTGAGTCGCCGTTTTTGTGTACAGAACTACCTATAATATTGAGGCCGTGCGCATCTTATCCGTCTGTTATCAGTAATAATCGGATCGTTCGATTCAAAATATACTCAAAATGTAAACCGTATTAAGAATTTTAATGTCACTTTACATACAATTTGAATGTCTAATTTTATTTATTTAATTCCAATCGTGTTTGAAAAAGACATCTGGAAAAATATTATAAAACCACACATTGTGGTCAAATTAATATATTCGTCACAACGTTCAGAAAGTATAAAAGAATAATCATGTGCAAATATACTGGACAATTATTATATCTTATTGCAAAATAACTTGTCCGTTCCAGTTGAACGTTTATGAAGACGAGTGACGACAATTTCCGCGAGTCGTTACACCTTGTTTAAATATCCCCAAACCTCGTATTTTGTCACAATTAGATTTCGTATGATTTCAAGTGGTTTTGGTTAATCGATCGACAACCATTCGACCGACACGACAATCAACCGACAACTAAAATACCGACCGGTCAATAATTTGTAATGCCACGCAATTTATATTATTAAATAATAAAATAATAAAGTAGAAACAAAATTATTAAAACGGTCTAATACTTTTTAAATAAATATAGTAAATAAATTTATAAATAAAAAATGTGTACGCAAAAATAAAATAAATAAATGAATCAATACGTCGCCTGGAGTATTATGGTAAGTGTGTTATACGACCGGTTTCGAATTAAAAATTCATCATCAGGTACATCACAGTCAAAATTTAAGTATTGTAAATGTAAAATGTATGTGAATCGCGTTTCACATTTTGACTGTGATATACCTGATGATGAATTTTTAATTTGAAACCGGTCGTATAATACTCCAGGTGAAGCATTGGTTAAATTATTTATTTTATTTTTATACATACATTTTTTATTTATATATTTATTTACTTTATTTATATTTTTATTTAAAAAACGATTACGCAACGATTAAGTTTTGCTAACGAAAAACGATTCTGAGCGGAATTCTGTTATACATGTATTAAAAGGTAGTAATAATTACAATTTTCGTCAAAATTGGATATTATAATTCTTTTCAAAAAAAATTTAATTAAATTCAACTATTTCTTGTTGACCAGTAAGTACAGTAGCTTATAATGAACCTCCTGTTAAATTGTCATGCATTTCTGGTTGGTCAAACAATTTTCTAGACAGCGTACTTACCGAATAAATATTACGTAAAAACTTGAAAAATTAAAATGCCTATAAATAGCTCAAAAATGGTAATTTAACAATGGGTTTGTTATGAGTTGTACTTAGTGGTCGACTTTTAAAATATAAATTGCACGGCATTATAAATTATGTCGGTCAATTGTCCTGTCGGTATTTTAGTTGTCGGTCAATAGTCCATCTCTCGATTTCGAACGACAAAAAAAAAAAAACAAAACTAAACAAACGGCCAGCATTTGATCGGACGACCGCCGCCGCGTATACCCTTCTCTCTGCGGGGCCAATTAATCTTTTTAAAGCGTCAAACGCAAACTGTGCTCTCATCGTAAAATAATAATTGACCTAAATCAGCTAAATAGCTGGTTGCAATGTATCACGTGTTACGTGGTAAATTATACGGACAGTGTTTTTGGCGGTTCGGTAAATCACTGGAGATTTTAATGATAGATAGCTTTCACCGAGACAACTGTACTAGTTAAAAATATTGTAATAATAATAATAATATCAAATCCATATACGAGCACCCTCGACTCGTTTTTGGCAATCGGTACATCCGACGACATTTCTATGGGTATTCATAATAATATTACGCTTATTATACACTGTCATATTAGTGTCATACTGTGATCACACAATAATGCAATAACTTTTATCGTCTACAAAAGTTTTATTTTTATTTTGTAATAGCTACTTAATTTTAGAATAAAATCTTTACAAGTAATGTTTAATGCATCTCGTAAGAATTTAAAACTTTTGAACGAAAAAAGATGATCGCAATTATTAGTTCATTCTAGGAGACACGAGGCTTTTTCCTGTAAAAATATTTTTTTAAAAATTATTTTATAGAATTCGGATAAAATTTTAATTACGTTAAATTTAGGTCCTATACATTTTAAAATCAAAATAACGGAAAACGAATTACATTTTTGCAAATGGAAACCCTAATTCATCGAAATATCACTCGGAATACATTGTCCTTGAGCAGTTGGAAAAATTCAGCTCCGTTCCTACATTTAATTTATTTTGTACACATTAACGAAATATGAATGGAAGACGCTTCCTTATTCTTGTGTAACCTAACCTTATTATATTATCAATTATATACGCACATCGTTAAAAATAAAATGTGTAACGTTATTTAAAGATAATTGTGAAGCTCTCGTAATAGATTTTTTGCCGATTATACAAATATATTTAAGTATGTTTGATTTATTTTTTTAAGTCCGTTTTACGTTGTCTCTGTCGTCTCAACAGTAAATACAGTAAATTATAATAGATTACCCGGTAATAAGTGAGTTATCCGATTTTTATTTATTTTTTTTTGCGGATTCCGATAAAAAAAATTAAAACAAAACTATATATATATATATATAAAAAACAAGCACCGCACAGCAAAATTGTATGCTGCGAGTCTGCGAATGGCAGCCCCGTGTGCAGCTGCCGTCGTGGTCATTAATCAATTTCCGCGCCAGACTGATTTCGCACGACGGTCGTGTAATCAGCGAGGAATACGCGAACGGATTATTTGGACCTCCCTGTACGCAATAAATACTTACGGTATAGACGTATACTGAAAACGGCAAAGTACGCATGCAAAACCATCGTGTGTGAGAACACGCACTATTAATCACGATTAAAAACTATAGTGTGCCCGGTGCGAGTTGGTCGATTACGAAATGAGCGAGGAGATGGTATAAGAAGTTTAGGTATCATGCGCGACATTTATTAATGCACGCTGCGCGCAAACGCCGCAGACACAATTGTGTATTTTTTTTTTTATGACTATAGGGCTTGGATAAAAACTATCGAAACGTTCTAAAAAAAGAGGGACACACTTCGTACGTGGGTGCAGCCACTGTTGTAGGTGGGAAGTTGGAAATGTAGGATACAGACGGAAATTAAATGTGCATCTGTAATCAATGATAAATCATTGCTAACGAAAAAACAATTTTGATTGGAGTTTGGTTGAAAGTGTTGTTTTATAAACAATAACAATATATAATATTTTATATCATGGTAAATATGCATTAAACTATAACTATGCATTAAACTAGTTTTTCCTCTTTTTCTCGGTTTTTCCAATATATTGAGAAAACTCGAGAGAAAACCAAAAAAATGACCTTCTTAGAGTTTCCGGTAGGTCTATCAACTCATGGAAGGTACAATGTGATTAAACGAAATTTTAAATAATTCTGGTTAAAAAAAACCGGACGAGAATAACTCCGTTGAGTTTTTATCAAAAAACGAAACAACTCCAAACGTTTTGGATTATAGCTCTCGGCTTGATAAAACGATAACACGTAATATCAAGTAAAACTAAACCTTTTTTTTTTACTCTGGTAAAATTAATTTAATTATAAATACAGTAGTTCCAAAACATTACAGGTTTGAAAAACGCGATTTGCAGACGCCTCATCGCGGAAAAGTTCATCGCAGACACTTTATAATCGCGGGACAGTTCAATGCGTAATTATTTCATTGCGCGACTGTTCATCATGGAAGACAATTTATTGTAGGAAACACTTTATCGCTTAAGATATTATACATTAATTATACCACAACCAAGGATTCTAAATAAAAACTTTAAGAACAACGTAAGTGTGGAGAATTTTATCTCTCGTATATTCGCTGGAATAATAAGGGAACCACGTTTAAAGTGATTGTTGTTCAATATTCAATGTTAGCTTAAGCGGAGATAAGAGGAGGGTATTAGGGCTTAGTCTCTCCAAAATCATCCATATTACCATTAAAATTAAAACAAAATAAATAAATAATTATTTTAGTCCCCCTTCTGCCAAAATAATAATGACCCCGAAATTAGAATGATCTAATCTAGATCAAATTAAACAACTAATATTACAATTATTATAATTTGACTTCCATTATTTTTATTACATTTTTATTTGTATTAAAGTATATCGTAATATTTAATTTGTAAAAAAAAAAAAAAAAATGTGATAATAATAAAATATTTAAACGTTTATGAATATTATTAATTGTATTTTCTATCAAACTACAACGGCAGTTTGAAGAAGTATCGTGTGATAAAATGTCTTACAATGAATTTATTTTACGTTTAAGTGACTTGCGTGATGAATTGGTTTTTCGATGAACTAATCCACGATGAAGTCGATGAAATGTCTGAATGCCAAAAAATGTATAGCTGTGTAGCTGACTATTGTACAAAACCCTTCAACTAATTGTAATTTGCTTGATCCGGATGACGCATCACACAGCCGTCAGTAAAAATATACAATTTACGACAGATGTTATCGAAATTGATTATCAAATAATCGGCGACCATTGAATTGGCTTCCAATATTAGATAAAGTAAATCATCAAACATTGAATCGGCTCCCAATATAATTTTAACTAAATTGTTCTCAAAATGCAAATTGGTTCAATAAATATCATAGTGAAAAAGTACGAAACCTTAAGATTTTTAGTGACACAGTGCCAAATAACTGCTGGGAATCTAATCTAATCTAATCTAATCGATAATGCATTAAACAGTCGCAGAACCGCAATTATACAATTTAATTAATAATCAATTAATTAACTACGTTAAACGCAGTACTTGCAGTTCGTCAACATTTTTTCCAAATTTTCCAATTTTTTTACAATTCGTTCCTCTATAGACTATAGTTATATATAAAATTAATCCGAACAAAAAATGAGTTAATAGTAAATAATTTTAAATTTATCTATTTTATATCTCTCCAAAATATATTAATACGATTCATTCAAATGTACTAAATTTTAACAATTATTAATCTATAAAACGTAACATTTTAAATTATTTTAATATATAATTAAATTATTATTTTAAACTACGTTTGTAACCAATGGATTTATTAAATAAGTGCTGAGGGAGCCAACTTAATACATACATCTAGGAAGTCGATTCAATGTATAAAAACGTCGATTACCTGAATTTGGGAGCCAATTCAACAGCTCCCAAATCTGTAGATTATTTATAGAAGGAGAATGTACCTAAAATACATATTGAAGAAAATATCACGAAAAAACAAAATGTCATGAGATACTTTTTTAAATTATCTAAAATTAAGTCGTATAATATAGAACTAAGCTGTAAAAACGGACAAACGAAAAATCCTCTAACAATGGAAACGCAGCGAAAAATCCGAAATACACGGTTCACGCTTCGAGTATCTATTACACGAATCGAATTATGTTCGTCAAAAATATTGTCTTAGAGCAACTCCCTCCTCCAAAACATAAAAAAAAAAATTCGTTTTGCGTTGAAATTCGGATCCTATTAATGAACAACGGTCATTATAACATTTTAAAAATGTCTTCCTTTCTCGGAAATTCGGATCCCTACGAGTAGTGTTTACTACTCGCTCGGTTTTTTTTTTCGATTTTTATCTTCTCAAAATATTATCATCATTTAACCGTGCGAATTTTGACACACGTGAGTTGTGACACCAACGCGTTTTAATATCGTAATTCGACGTCAATACATTATCATTATGATATTGTAATATCCGTATATTATACTGTTATAGTACACGGAAAATACTACAGGCGAAAAGAACGAAGGTTCCTGATTGTATAAATATATATATATATATGTATAAAAAAAAAACACCCTGGATTGATTGAAAAATTGCGTCATATACGCGAATGAAATATTATTTACTATATTATTTTGATCGAGTGATTTGTCAATAAATATATTCAACGTGCGGATTATATGACAATATGATGGGGGAGTCATCGGGTCCTACAGTCACATTGTATAACGATAAAGTTAAAATTAATAAAAAAAAAAAAACCCGGTTTTTTTTTTTTATTTATATATATTGCGGAAAGAAGATATTATCCGTTCAATCGTTCGAGTGTTCTTATATTTTAATGCTTCAGAAAAAAAAAAGAAAAGAATGGAAAACTTGTCGTTAGACAAATAGACAATCCGTTTCACTTCAGTCACGTACGTGGTAAAACCATTATAAATAAATAAAAAAAAAAAAAATGAATGACGAATGTCTTCTGTGCAGTCTACTTTCAATCCATAGCAGCTGAATACAAAAATAAGTCACCAGAAGTAGTAGGTCGCTTCAAAAGGTATTATTTTCCTCTGCTCGGAACACGGTAATTCGGTATACGATTATTATCAACCGAGGAGATTTTTTTTTTTTGTAATCAAATCAAAGTTGAATCTCTGAACTCTTTATCATTACCGGAAGACATTTTCAAAATGAATATTATCGTATAAAAAAATAAAAATAAATATTCCTATAATACCTTGAATGCTTCTTTAAACCATTATACGAATTAAAAAAATTGTTAAAACATTTTTAAGGATCGGGTTTTCACTAATTTAGTTTACGTCAAAAATTTAATAAGTACTCTATACTTTACGTATAGTGCGTTGAGCATTTTTTTTTTCTATTTAAAGCGTGGAAAATAAAAAAAAAAAAATAAATCCACAAAATATATTACAGTTGCGAATGAATTACTGTTCTGTACGAAAGACCGTTGCATTCTAATTGCAAGAAAATCTTACGTTTTAATTATTGCTAAATCGTATAGTAGATCAATTTATACGCTGTTATAGAACTTCTTTTGAAATTTAGCTGGGTAGACCTTACAAATTATTAATACTACTACAATTCTACACGAAAAAGATACAATTTGTTATAAATAATAATATGCATAGTAACTAACTTAAAAATATAATAAATATGATAAATATGATAAATTGTACGAATAAATATGATAAATTGTACGTGCACAATTTTATATTCATTTTTTGATTTTTCTAGAAGTTTTTCAAATAAATTGGAAAAACGGGATAATGTACAAAATGTAGATATTAGTTTAAAAATATAGCTTTTTTTTTCTGTGAGGATCATTTTTTATATTTGTTTAAAAACTGTTTAAATCAACGAAAAAAACTCATAATATCGCTGAAATAAATAATAATAATATCACTTTGAACAAACTTAAAAAAGTTAAAAAAAACCAGTAATATTATTGTTTTTTTTTTTTTTAATTATCGAACTAAGCAAAAATATCACTTTGAAGTTTAATATTTGAACGCTTGAATCTTTTGAAAATTACAACGATAAGATCTACACAACAATTAGATAGGATAATAAAAACAAAGAAATACGAGTTGGATAATAGAATACTAAGGCGAACTTATTGTTAATCATAGAAGAAAAGAAAAATCTGGACTTTACGTTATCACAAAGTAGAAAATATGAAAAAAAAAAAAAAAAATTATCGTAAAAACCATTTTTTTTTTTAAACCATCAAAATTATCATTTTTAAATTTCATATTTGAACTCGTATAATGAGATAAATTTCCATAACACTCTGATAGATTTAATGATATGTCAAAAAAAAAAAGAAGTAAATAATTGTTTTTAAAATTCTATAAGTCCTGAGCAGTATAAGTAGATTATACTATATTATTTAACGATTTAACTTATTTTAGGAAAATGTTCATTTTTAATAGTACGTTGTAGTTACTAAATGTATTGGCCATCTATTTACTACACCGTAACACCGCCGGTTCTAAACATTGATTTCTAAATATTTCTAATCTGAATTTAATAATAATTAATGGGTATCGCGTGTTAAGATAAAAATCGTTTATACCTTTCCATAAAAGGTTACCAGTCCATTGGTTAAGGTATAATTAATTTAAACAACTGTTAAAATATTTCATTATTATTATTTGTAGTTAAAATTTAAATGTTTAAACTTTTTGCGTTGATGTACTATATATATATATATATGATATGATACCAATAGTTTTATAAAAAAAAAAACCATCATATTAAGCTCTATGCGTGAGTGACTGTTGTGGGAAGTTGAGAATGGTAATTGGTAGGACATTATATACTGTAATATACATAATTTTATATATATAATTTTATTAATATTTATTCGTAATAATAAATCATTGCAAATGGAAAACGATTCTGAGCAAAGTTTTGTATACATTTAAATGATATTAATTTCTAACAGCAAAATAAATTGCGATCTTTCGTGTTTTCAACGGATTTGAACTTAAAAACGCCGATAAAAATATATAACAACATTTTTATCCACGTAGCCAAAAATAAAATGAAACTAGAATATTTCAAATAAATCAAAACCTTGAAAAATAAATTCACCAACGTTTCAACTTGATGCAATTATCTAACAGAAAAGTACTTGAAGTTGATGATCGGAGCAAAATCTCTGGTAAAAAAATGGTTTACAGTTGTAAAAATTGTTGAAAATCGTATCATACAAAAATCATTACATTTATCGCTGCGATCAGAATTTGTACATAAGTTTATGTATACCGATAAATGATCTGAAAACGTCCAATTAATTATATTATTATGAATACATTTTATATACCTTACAAACTCTGGCGTTAACGTCTCAATAATATAATAATTGTTTGAATGATAAAAAAAAAAAAAAATAAAACATTTTGTTTTTTAGGTTAATTCCATTAATAAAATAATAAAATAATGATATTTTAATTGAATTATGTTTTGCGGAGATAAGAGTCAAATATTGGTAACTTTTTAGTTATTGCGAAACGTAAAGTTTTTCAAAGAGGTATATCTATATAGGTATAGGTACCAAAACAAAACGAAAAGACGAACGGTTCGAACTTCTGCACGCCGATAAATACGGGAAAAACTTTAATTAATTTCCCGACGGGAACAATATAATATCAGAGGGCTGCAAATGTATATACGCGCAAACCCCTCGGAGCTATTTCCCACAATAAGTTTTTTTTAATAAATATCAAACCAATTTCGATGATTTTTGATGATGGCAAATAGACGGAAATCGCGGGGTTTGGGACGTAATGGTGATTTTCAAATAATAATTATTACTAGGTTCGGTACAATGACGTTTGCGTTTTTCCGCAGTTTCCACGGCGCGTACAATGAGTTTCGGACAGTTTGGTCATTTCCAATGACAAATACATTGTAGACATTTATTGAAAATATAGAACTCTCATGTACTGTTATCGAAAACATAAAACGGTACACTGACTTATGATATAATCTACGTACTAGTGCGGAAAAATGGAACTAAACTAGTCCACAAAAACGCATAAGGCGCACACTGAAATAGTATAGGTTTTGAATTTTAAAATTAACACCAATTATTTTAAATTTAGTATAGACAAATTAAATATTTTAGTATCCGACCAAAATTGTATGTTAATTATTATATTTGTGTTTGTATATTAGAACAAAGCGGATCAGAGAGTAATCTAATGATTAATAAGAAGTTTGACACAATACCGAATATACAATTGTATTTGCCATACAATAAACTGTCCAATCAAAAACTTTTAAGCTATGTTCAGTAATTTTTCAATACTACTCTAATGCTCCATACGTTTAACGCGTAGTATATTGTATTAACATATCACATACAAAATTATGATAGTAATAAATACGGCCGATGGGCGGGTATCGTCATTACAGACTTCTGACGAATATTTAACGATCGAATTTCCGAAACGCTCGTCGCAGTGCAGTGGCAGCGTATTTACAAAACCTATCCAAGTTTGGCTCAAGCTGTATGTAAACACATAATTCGTGGTGGCTTTTTATCGACTAGATAGTGGGTTTTAAATTTATACTTAAGGGTACTAGGACAGTAACTTTCTCGGGACATTATTTAGGTTTGGACCAGCAGTTAGGGTAAGTTTTTCCATTTCCCTTCTGTGTTATCTAAACTCGTGGTGGCTTTTCATTGACTAGGTAATAAGTTCTATCTTTAACTGTCTCCACTCGGAAATGCGCTATGCTATATGGAACTAGGTGTGAATATCAAGGAGGCTAAACCGTGGATTAACAGGCTTTAAATTCGGGACTCTAGACCGGTGGGTTCCGTGAATCGGGTCACCAAGGGGAAGCGTAGAATGGATATTTTGGCTTGCTGGATCCAATCAGAACCAGGGTGGGAAGAACTTCGTGCCAATATTGTTAATTATTTCTATGTTAATTTAGTTTTAAGCTAACATATGTAAGGGTTAACATATGATACAGTTGGAGACCAACCCACGTATCCATTTATACGAGTGTATTATTGGTAATTATCGTAAACATTTTTCGCATAATACTGCTTGTTACATTCAATAAACGATGACATTCTGTGTATTGTGAAAATTGCCTACAATGTGAAAAAAAAGAGTTGTAGATTTAGGACCATCAGTTATAATAGTAACAGTAATACATAAATATAATGAGATTATGAGAATAATGAAATAATAACAAAATAAATAAAAATATTTATTTTTAATTTAGTAAAATCATCGTTAAAAAATAAACTTAAATAAAAATTCCTAAATTTGAATTTTTTGACATCTATAACCTTTTATTTTTCGTATTTTATAAATTCAAAATAGAATTTTGCCTAAAACGTCAATACACACACATGCGACGTTAAACGACGAATTAAAGGGCAGAAAATACCTGTATAATATTATTTTGAACTAGCGAAATTTTCAGCACAAGATCTTACATTCAATATTGTATTGACATTAACAATAAACGTTTTATATTTATATGAAAATTGGCAGAAACGTTTCAAACTTCGTACGCAATCGTGTAACCTAAAAAAGGTATCACCGATAAGACGTTCGTTATTGTATTTTACCCCCGCATAATAGTATAATATAATATGTTATCTTTGTGTGAAAGTCGACGTGTTGTAGAGCAATGGCGGTTATATTGTGGAGGGGAGAGTTAAAACGGAATATTAAAATTTGATTTTTATTTATTTTTTATTACCTTTATGAAATATTATCAAGCCACTAAGAATTGATCATTTTATAAAATATTGTTATTTTACGCTTCACTAAACGAAAAACATAAACACGATCGTTTATTATAATCTATTGTTATATACTATAATACGACACTTTGGCATTTTAATATTAAATAGCTATAAAAGTTTTAAATAGTATATCTAATGAAGGCATTTATTCGCGTAAATGGCAAATCGCGTATAAGGAACAAATGAGATTACATGAGAGGACAAGAGCAGGATTACGGAAATTTCAAAGAGGAAGACCGTGAAATAGACTATTCGATGACAACATAATTTTTGCAGGCGCCATGGAATCAGAAATTTTGGAGCGCTGTCTCCAATATTTCTGCGTAGTGCAGTGTTGGAAAAAAAACTCTTGAGTTATAATGTCGTCGACGAATAAGAATATGTATGGTTGTTGTTAGTGGTGTTTTTTTTCTTCTTCTCAGAGATGATTTTTGGAAATTTAACCATTTAAATTTTTTCCTTGAACTCGGAGTGGAAAAACTCTGTAATAACACGGGCGTGGGAGTGGGAATTGGGACGGAATACATTGGATAGCTGTTATGATAATATATTATTTCGGGGGTTTCTCGCGTAATGTACAAGAAACAATAATATTACAACAACGTGAGTATATATTATACATTTGTCGGATGGGGGGGGGGGACTTTAGACCGGGACATTCGGAAATATTACCCGAAAATCCGTGTTGTCGTTTTCCTGAGGAAATAACGATAGCCCGTGGGAAGTACAGGGATATTAAACAGGAAGAACCCTTTTGTCGTTCCGGTCACCGTGCCGTGACTACTCCGGAGTGCTTTGCCTATATTGTTATTTCCGCCGTCGTCGTTGTCGAGGAATCGCGAGTCGTATTTTACATATAATTATTGTTATAATATGTATACGCGCGTATACAGAAGATCCATTATTATACCGAAACTTTCATTTTTGGCCATTGTGCGAATAATAATCGGTACAATGACCCGTTCCGGAATACCACCGCCGACAACGGTACTCGGTATTTTTCGACCACGATTGTTTTGAGAGCCACGACGACGACGGAGACCTTTGGGCGCATTCCGAGGCTCCGAACTCTGTTCTGGTCTGTACTATTCCAACAGCCGGGGTGCGATTATAAGAGCTAAAACTTTCCAAAGATCGGTGGCGGTGCACAATTGCAGTCAATTTAGGAAAGCGAGACGGAAATGCTAATACTTAAGACAATGGTAAAAATCGTCAAACGGGTGATTAAAATTGAAAATCAATGATTGAACGGTGTCCTTGACTAATGGTTAGAGATGTTGAGTTGAGTCCAGAGATAAAATAAACCGGCATTAAAATGTGGGTACCGAAATCTGTAAGAGTGAAAGTATACAACACCGAGTAAAGTAACTGTAGAAAAGTAACTATTTTAAGGGAGGGATGACTATTAAGTAAGCCTATTTTTAATTAGTAGTAGTAGTTGGGAAATTATGGGGAAATTTGAAAAGTATATGATATGGGAATTCTAATTTATGTATTGAAACCAATAATAAAACATTGCAATGAAAAAAAAAATAAAAAACGATTCCGATTGATTAGTGTTAATAGTATTGGTTGTGTTTATTTTCCTCATAGCCAAGGTAACCGAGACAATAACTTAAATAAAACCAATGACTTTGTTAATTTTTTAAATTTTATAGAAAAACTATTAGAAATTTAGAAATTCCAAATTGTATTTAATGTTATTTTTTAAAACACTTTCTTGGTGAGAAAAATTTTCCAATTTGTTTACACAGTTCTATAAAAGGTGCGGAATTCTCGCCCAGCGATACTTTACTTTTTGAAATTTTTCAATAGTTTTTCGTAAGACCTTTTAGATTCTTTTTTTTTTGTTTTTCTCAGTCTCAGTTCTCAAAAATTTTTAAGTACACTAACATCCGACAAGAAATCCGCATTTTATAAAAAAGTACGACATGAAAAAATCGAAGCATTTTTTTTTTTACTCACCCAAAAAATCTTCGCTGTACTTACTGTCTAAAATTTTAAAAATAAAACAATTGAATGCTGAAAAACTTAAACAAAATATAAACAATTATACACGTTCTTCGTAATTATCTTAGCAAACCATCTCGTGGTAGTTCCCAGATGTAACGCTAAAATTGGCTGAAAGAACTCGACTCAAACAACACAAAAATATTTGTTTGCCTGTTTGGGACTAGGTTAAATAATGCTCCAGTTCGCGGGTGCCTATGCAACGACCGTGTGAATGGTAGAGATGATGGGTGGAAAATGGCTCGAAGACGAGAAATTACGTGACAGAAGCTATACATATATGTATACGATGAGGATATAAATATAAAGGCAGTTACGCGCCTAGGTTCAAATATTTTACGGACTACGAGGTAATGAAAATGAAAATAATCTCGTGGGGTGATTTTGCAGACCATAGATACTTAATACCAGTATATCATATGACCCGCTCTCGTATAGGCTGCGTAAAAAGCATATTATCCTACACGAAACGTGCAAAAAAAAAAATCGATAGCCTCGTTTCGCATGTCTGATTCTCACCCCGTGCTGCACCCGGAACCGGATATATCGTGTATCCGTGTCCGGAAAGATTTCCCGCACGTTTCGACGTTATAGCTGGTGGATACGAGACCTCTGTGATACGACCACCAGGATGTTTTTACGAAAATAATTTCTATAAAAATGTTCACGCGATGTTTATTAATATTCGACACGATACTTCATACAATCATAGGTCGGTATTTTCTATAAAAATAAACCGAAGTGTTCGTCTTTGTCTGCGAGCCACGGTCAAATCTATTGCTTGCAGAGGTCTGAAAATTGTCACGCAGTAGTGAATGGACGAGTTCACGAGTACAATTTTCAAGTTGAATGGAACGTGTGAGTTTTCAAAGTTCGAACCCAAAAGTGTGACTCATACAGGGATTTTGTTATTTTTGATACAAAATCAGTTGAATTCTAGTGGGGTGTGTGTTAAATTTTAAATGATGTGATGTGTTTTTTTGCGTTTGCATTTTCTTCTAAAAATCAGTTGAAATCTTGCTCCAATCATCAACTTCAGGAGTGATTTCTGGTAGCAAATACCGGATGATTCATTTAAGTGGGTACACTCATTATCTCGGAAAGTATTAACTTTTTATTGGAATTTGTTTTCTAGAACATTTAAGAAACAAGCTGCTCTACAATTTTGTATTTATGTTATTTTTTGTCACCTTTATTTTTGTGGGTAAAACTATTACCTACTTTTGATTTTCAAATAGCAACCTATATTAAAATATCCATAAAGAGATTGAGTATTAGTTGAAATAAATTTGAGTGTTGAAATTTTTGATTTTTGTTAAGCCGTTGACGAGATATTCTACTTTTAAGT
Organism: Cinara cedri; assembly: GCA_902439185.1. Taxonomy (NCBI): domain Eukaryota; kingdom Metazoa; phylum Arthropoda; class Insecta; order Hemiptera; family Aphididae; genus Cinara; species Cinara cedri. Next base: position 22,060 of record CABPRJ010001455.1, on the reverse strand, counting down.
TTAGGTTGGAGCAGAGTCACCTGGTATTGTCCAATTGATGTATTGGCGGTGTTATTTGTTAATTTATCTTGTGATTGTCCTTATAATAGTAAATAATGATTTAAGTTTAATCTATTTACTCTAACTTAACCTAACTAAAATTACTTGCAAGCTATATACAAGGAATCGAACGAATCAATTTTAACTTTCTTGATTGAAATAAGTGGACTACGTTAAGTTAGTCTACCTTGTTTATAGAGTGTTTTTTGTCAGGATTTAATTATTATTGGATAAGATGTACTACGGTCAACTGTTATAATATGGGTGGGAGTGGAAACAGGAAGATACGGTAAATTTAATTGTTTTAATTGATTTCAGTATTCAAAAGGATAGTTAAACAATTTTAAAGGGTTAAAAAAAAGAGGAGGGGGGGAAATTGGCTCGGGCAACGCGAACGGGGCAGCTAGTATTCAATAAAACAGACAAAAATCGTATGTTATGTATTTTGCTTACCGCGAGTGTTTGCTAGGGGACTTTTAAAATGTAATAAAATAAAGTATTTACTACCTATTAAATGTTTTCCCAGTTTGGTTCAAATAAGTAGCTTATTTTATTTTTATATGACTATTTATAATTATAATAGAACTTGCCATATCTTCAAAAACATAAATTGCAATTTTGAAACAAGCAATATTAAATGCTCCCAAAACAAGATTGTAGAACATTAGAAATTGGTATTCTACCAAATGGAAAAACTATTATAAAATGAAGCGGTGGCCAAATATGAAAAAAATATGTAAGTACTTTTGCATTTTAAAATACTTACGGGTTGGATTGTATAAAACGCGATTTATGACTGTATACCGTTTTGCGAAAGTGCAATACTCGGTATTTTTTTCGGACGCGAACAACTTTCACGGGCATTCCAGAAATAACGTTGCGACTATTCGACGGTCAGTCTGGTCGTAGGCATTAAGACGGGTTGGCGAAACGTGCAATCTAGTTTTGCGTTTAGAAATATTTTGGCGAGTATACGATTCTAATATAACTATTGCACACTGTCTTTAACCGACTACAAACGGTTGAGCATCCAACTCGTAAAATTGATTTTATTATTATTATTAATTGATTTACGCGTATTACTCCTGGAAAAATGGTAGTCGGTGATAATTAGTCAGTAATAATTGTTCTTATAAGGATTCCGTTTTTCAATAATAAGAACTGAATTGTTATTGTTTATTTTGTATATTGTTTGGATATGCCTGTTCCTCTTATTAAAATGTTTTAAAATATTAAATTATTTAAATTGTATAACTGTTATCGATAGTTCAATATCCACGGTGATCCTGAACAATTTTTTTTTTTTTTATGTTTTACGAAATAATTTACTTCAGATAATTATTACGTGTACATAATTACATTTAATAGGTAGTAATTCTAATTTTGATTTGAATTTGATTAAATTAGTTAATCGATTAGAAATATAAATGTGAACTTCTTTGAAAAGAAAAGTCAGTCGTTTTGTTGGCGTACCACATTTTATACTATTTCTCAGCGAAAACACGACTTTCGATGGTAAAATAAAATATCACTCACGGCGTCTATACGTCGTCGAATGAAATGATTACCACATCTGACAGTTCAATTTAAAATACGATTCGTGTCCTGTTTGCATTTGCAAAATCTTGTTTGAAAGCACTCGTCGCAAAAGTAGTTACACGGTAAATCGAAGAATATTTAATGGGATACTTTATAGTATATTTTGGAAAACTAAATTTCGATCGGCAAATATGTTATTTGTTTAAACGCACGAAAGACTTTCTATTTGATTTTAATATTTCCAAAATATATCCAATAATGCTATGCATATAACAGTCAGCGTTTTATTATTAAATTATTATTATTTTTTTTTTTTTTAGAAAATCATGTTTATTTTTTTGTTGAAAATGCTTATAATGAGTACCATAATTTACAAATTTAGACAATGATGAAATAATTTAACATCCATATAGATATGAAACTATTGATAAACCAATTGATTTATGTACAAAACAGTATAAATATGGCATAAGAGGTTTTGTATTATTAATAGTTACCCTCCCAAATTCTTTTTGAGATATCTCGGTATATGTTTGTGCACAAACAACGGTAAAAGTCGAAAATTCGAAATTCAGGTTTTACTGTTTCAATAGCCCACCATTTGATTTTTGAATAGCTCTGTGAGTTTTTCTTTTCAAACGTCTGACGTTGCCAATGGTTTAATAGGAGACCATTGAAAACTACGTATTTCCCCCGGGTCACTTTTGAATTAGCCATTATTATCTATACTCGTTTTGTATTGTTTATCGTTATTTTTAGAAAAAAAGAAAACCACAAATTCTAGATTTGATGGTTGTTACTATAGCAATAATAAATGCATACAAATAAATTGAATTTAACTCAATACGTTTGATAAATTTTAAAATAAACTTTGTAATTAATAAACTAATTTTAACATTTTTCCTTCTTAATTCGTTGTAAATCGACATATGTTAACCGAGATATTATTATTTTTTAACTTGTCTAGTCTTGGCATTTTGGTAACCCGTTCCGGACGTCCCTGAAAACACGAGTAGTACGGGGCTATAAATAAATTTCAAGTTCGCGTTTCGCGTACAAACGGACGTGGAATTGTATCCGGCGAATTGCCATTCGGTCAACCGGAAACTGTTTTATTACGAACATCTGTATACTTATCTATATAATATACGTATATAGGTGTCAGGAACAGAGGAAGAACCGTTGACTTACACGCACACGTCGTAAATTTTGTTTGTTAAGTAACAGCTACCGCCAAAACCCTTTTTCGCGATTTTCTGAATGCATCGCATCCGTCTACAGTAACGTTCAGGGACGTACTGGTTATACAGGGAGATTTTTTTATCATGGACCAGCAACTATCTCAGAGGATTTTAAGTGACTTTGATTTTTGTTTTTTCTAATCATTATAGAATCGTTTAAGCTTTATTTTAAAAGCATTTAAATTTTTTCCTTCTTACTCCATATACCTTAAATAAGTACATACTTTGATATTCAAATAGCAATCCCCCCCTTTTTGAACATAAATTCGAACAGAGAACATTTTTCTAGAAATTTTGATAAACATATCCCTAATATCAGATTTACTGTTTATGAGTTATAACAGTTTAAAGTTTAGACCGGAGGAGTAGGAAATAATTCTCTGAGATAATTGCTGGTTAATGGTAAAAAAAATCACACTGTATAATTTACTATCCTAGTGGGTTGCTTTCCGTATTTAGGTTATGGGTCAGTGGTATGGTACTTAGGGATGTACATTTGTTACAACAAACCTAACCTAACATTTGTATTGGTAATTATAACGTTTTCCTATGAATTATCTACTAGAGAATATACTGTAGCCATCAACTTCGGTAGTGGTTTCTGATAGAAAATATTATTTAGTTAGTTTATTGAGAAAGTCATATTTTTCTTGGATTTTTCTTAAATATTAGAGAAAACTGGAGAGAAACTACGGGTATACGGGAATATTAGATAAATATGTATAATAAGTATATAATTTTTTTTTTATAATCCATTTTTTTTTAACCTGGTCAAAATAGTAGAAGCAACCTACCCGGAGCCACCGTATCTCTAGGAAAGTGAACTATATTTACTCAGTCCACCCCTGGACTAACGTCCATCAAAAACCATGGCCAAATGCTGGCTGTCGGCGGCACGGTGACGATGACGATGAGAATATTGCCGGGGATTTTCGCACTTTGTGTGGACTTAGCGCAAGACCCCAAAAACTGCCTGCGCTGTCAAAGTTTATTATTATATTTTGTGTGCGACCCAAACAATGGCCCGGGCTAATCCACAAAAATAATTATTTTGAATTTAATCGTTTAATGCTCATATGTTATATAGCAGTGTTTTAAACGACCGTACGTTTATCGTAATAATAATTTATGATATCAGAGTATGGGATTATAATATTATAAATCTCAACCGCAATTCGAGTGAATTATTTTTCTTAAATAATATATTGTCGAAAAAAAAAAAAAAACAAAAATGTTGTACTGTTAGTTTTTGTTTTGTTTTAAACAGCTATACATTTTTGTCTTTATAGACGAAAAATGCCACGAGACGCTCTCGAAAATAAGATTCTCCACTTTAAACTCTAGTTATAACGCAAACGTATTGTCGGGGTAACGTAATATTTTGTAATGATATTTTCCTATTAGTATCACGTTTTTGAGTAGGTGCCGTGTAAATATTTTTGTCCGTTTTTACTAACCGTAAAAGTGTTTTCCGTGCTGCATCTCGTATTTAAGGGATTGTATAAAGGTAATCATCTCCATATTTTCGGAAAATTGAAATTTTATTGAGTCAAAAATATTCATATTCATTTCAAAGTTTTATGATAGGCGTATAAGTACTTGTAGCCGAAAAAGTAACGGTACAAAAATAATCTTTTTTTTATACAAAAGTTGTTAACCATTTAATTTTATATCTAGTTGATTTAATTGTCATGCACGTATTTATTATTTTTTTATTCTAGATAATTAGATATTAAGTTATTATCTTTTATCTTTATCTAAATATTTTAGAACTTTCTTAATACAACAATGCTCGGGAGTTTATGACACTGTGAGTACGAATCGCATACCTTAACGAGATGTATAGCCAGTTTTGAGACTTATCCGGACTTAAACATACTATTTTTAATAGTTATTCTATTCCTTGGCTTATTCGAAGCTGTTTAAGACTCATTACCGCTTTCACTATTCCTCGCCACACTTCTTCATCCATCGCTAATGTTTTTCGATCTCTGATTCATAGAAGCTTCTGATGTCCGTTTTCTTGGTATTTTTTGATCTGGCTTCCGCATTGTGACCCGGTTTACTATTCTATCCTCCACTCTCCACAAATGGTCTGCCCAGTCTTCGATTCCATTGATTTCAGCTATCGGTTTTATCTTTTATGAGTTATTTCGAATAATATTTTATCATCTGTATCTACATCTAGACGATTTCGGTGCAATTATATTTTATCTAAACATCTACGTAAACGTCACAAAATAGTTGTATAGATACGATCGAATAGGGACAAGTATCGAGTAGTGAATTTCAAATATTACTACGGGCGACATCGAAACTGACGCGGTTCGCCGAACGAAAATGGTTTTACGCGCGTATGCATGTGTATGTAATATAATGATGTTGGTGCGATCGAGCGAAGAAGAGAGAGAGAGAGAGAGAGAGAGAGTGAGAGAGTGAGTGTGTAATAATAATAGACTAAACCGCAAACGTCACGGTGTACCACGAGATACGCGCGAGCACGTGTCGTAAATTTCGTTTACAGATTGTCACGGCTCATCGGTAAAATGCGTCGTACGTCAGCTTCGGTCTATGTGGAATTACGCGTATATCGGCAATAACACATTTACGCGTCTATGGGCACGTGAGTTCCGGCAGCCAGGAACTGCAGTTGTCGAAACGCGTGCGACGATTTATAGTGTTGTTTATATAGTCTAATATAATAAGGTATTGTTTTCCAAATGTTCGCCTTCATGGGAACGGACCTTGTGTTGCGAGATCAGACAGGTTATCGGTCTACAACACCGAAAGTGGATTATTTCCATTAATTAATTAACTAAAGATAAAATTCAATTAAATAATAACTTAAATTTTATTTTTTTATTTTTTATTTTTTGCGAAATTTAGCCGGAGTATGAATTACCGAAAATAAATATTTGATCAATAAAAAATACAACAGTTGTTTATGTACTTATGTGGAATACAGATTAAGCCCCTACCAACCCCTCACTCCCATTGAAAAAATAATAGCTGATACTGCTGGTCAGTGTGCCGTTACTTGCGAGAAGTTGAGAAGACAGGGTACTAGGATATATATAACTATTTAATTTATACGCAACGGTGAATCGTTGCTGACGAAAATCGAATAAACATGTTTTGAAATGAAACGACTCAAAAATGCCAATGTCAACGACACAAAAATCGGCAGAATGTTATTAAAATTTGTACATGTCTAAAAGAGGTTAATACGCGGATGAGTCCATTGCCGGCGAGTTCAATAAGCGGCGACCACTGTAACAGTATGAGAAATCGGATTTCACAAAGTTGGCCGTGGGTCGTCGGATCGGTTTGAGAATGATGGCGTTTACACACTGAGGAACACGGTTGAGACGAACGCACAAAACACATCACAGAATGAATGAATTCATCCCACATAAATGCGCATCGTAATACGCAATGGAAATATAAATTAAACTCGTACGTATAGGTATATGGGTACACGGCGTATTCCAATATTATTACCTCGCGCACACTGGTATAATATCGCGAACTGTGCGATTTACTTACTCGCACGGGTGAACGGAGAGGCGACAGCGATTGTTTTTTTTTTGCTATCAGACTGCTACAGCGAGAGGGGAAATCGATAGGAATAAAAAATATATAATATACATTATTATTATATACACTATAACAGCGTGCGTGTTTGTTAATAAAAATGCACGCAACAGATATTTTATTGAAATAAACGGCGAATTTTCGTATTTATTCGTGTATCTCACTCCGCTTTGCTGTAAAGATATTATTACCGTGAATATTATTATTTTGCTCACCGTATTTTCGTCTCGCGTGGGCGTGTGACACAGTTTACGCGGCGACGGCGGCGTGGCCGCAAAAATTTAAAACAATTCCGTTCGTTAAGTATTGGCATAATAATAAAAAAAAAAGAGCTGATACTGGGGACGGTTGCGGCCACTGTTGTATGTGAGAAGTTGAGAAGATGAGATATAAAGAGGAATCCAATGCATATCTGAATGCAACGGTTAATAATTGCTAACGAAAAACGATTCTGAGCGGTGTTCGGTTATACTTGTTTTGAAAGGCCGTAATATTTACGATTTTCGAGTTTCGATTTTAAGAAATTATTTAAACAATTTACAAAATTAAAATGTCTATAAATAGCTCAAAAACGACCTTAACGTTTTAAATGTTTTACCCAGTCTAGCAAAAGCAAATATAAGTTTTTTTTTGTTTTTAACGGACATTCCCATTTTCCGGTAAACATCTAAATAAAGCGTCAAATTTATTGTTACGGTTGTGGAATTTCTATACCGTCGGTAGACATACATTCAATATAATTCATGATATAAATGTTTGTATAAATAATGTTGCATATTGGTATACATGTTGTATACTGGTATATGGTAAAGTCGTACGTTAAGTTGTTAACTGTTTACTATCAGATTATACATTTATTACCGTTATTTTGGACGTGCTCAATACGATTGTTTTTTTTTTTTTTTTTTTTTTTAATTGTATTTGTTCAGACTTGTGTTAAAGATAAGTGTATTATTATTAAATATTATAAACCTAGAAAACGTGTGATTTAATGGTATAATCTGTTGTATTTTTAATTACCGTTTATAATTAATGATTTCTTAAGGCAGCTTATGCCCTTTCTTAATGTTTTAAATAATTTTCATATTAAATTAATTTACATGTATAACAATGTTTTATGTTAAATTATAGTAAAAGAACCTAGCTAGCTACCTATGTTTATAAATACATCAAAATGTTAGAATCATTTTCTCAGCTTATAAAATCTGATAATATCTATACTTTTATCAACTTAATATTTGAATATTTATTAATTTGGTTACTCTAAATTGTAAAATGAATTTGAAAAGAGTTGCATTTTTATAGTACTTATTTAACAAAAAGTTATTTGAATGATAAGTTTAAATTTTTGTTATTTACGAGCAAAATATGAGATAGTAGCATGCTCATGAGTCACGAAATTACCTAAAGACTATCGGAAAATTTAATATCTTATCACGAAATTACCTCACTTTTCTCAGTGACTTTTAAACTGCAATAGAAACGGATCAAAGGTCACAAAATCCAATATTATGCGTACATTCTGATTCTCTTACTCCTTGTTCATCAAATAATTACATTAGTTAAATCTAATTACTAAAATTGGATGCATAATTAAGTTGTTCATAAATTTATAACGAACGTGTCTTTCTTTACCCTACTAATATAGTGTCAATGATTGCGACCTTCTATGTTGTCCATTGTTCTAATATTTTATTTTTACGCATTATATTGTCTATACAAGTTAAACATTTTCTATTTTCAATAAAAAAAAAAAACAAAACAAAACAAAAAATATGTGTTCGTTATTTGAAATTTAATGGAAAGTCGTTCGAAGATTATTGATCTAACTATACTTTTTTTTTATTATTACTCAAAATAGTAAAACAAAAAATATACATTTAAAATTTGTACAGAGAATACAATAATCAAATAGGTTATTAAATCTAACAATAAAAACACAAAAAAAAAAAAAAATTTTATTTTATGAAACTAATTTTTTACTAGACACGGGATAAATGTTAAGAATGCATACTATACATTACAATAGTATTATTGCATACCTTGTTATTATTGGATTGGCATCATTTGTCTCATCGTAAGTAAAAAACAAAAATATTAATATTTTTAATTATGTATAATTATAATATATCAGTGTTATTATTTCAATAATGAAAGTCAAGAAATTGTGTGTATCAATATTTTTAAAACAGTATACCTACTTAATGTGTAAATTCATCTTAAAATTGTAGATAGGTAGTATACCTATGATATGATATAAGTAGATACTTGCCTAATGGAATATTATAATAAATTATTAGTTAGGTAAGCAACAGAAATTTAAATGATCCAATATCGACCTATTATAAGTGAAAAATTGGTAAGGCAGGATGTAGAGTACAATTTAGTTTACTTTAAAAAACCAAACCTTAAAACAATGACCAAATTCCAGTTCCTCCTGAGAAAAGTGAATAAATCTAAGTAGTTATATTTACATTGTGACCAAGTTTGTTCTTTCTTTAATTCATAACCTAATTTTACTCCTACTTTTATGAGCAACATTGTCATGGTTTTGGAAGTTAAGACCGAAAATCGGTGTATTTCTTCAGTTTTTTTTTTTTTTTGCGAATGCTTAGAGAAAATGTTTTAGTTCACTTTTTACCTCTTTTTGTCAGAGAGAAATTGAAACCGAACGGTTTAATACGGTTATGTTCAAATGTTTAATGATGTCAAAAATATATGATTTTTTTTTTAAATTTATTGATATTTTTACATTTCGTATCTGTAATTAAACAACAATATAATTATTTATTATAATTATAATTATAGCTTTTCAACCAAACTTTAAAATACGCAAAGTTACGCTCGTTACGCTATTGCGATACCCGGTAAAACAAGTACTAAAACTGCCTCTCTTTGCGACCGCATTTAATATCCCAATTTCCCGGCTTTATCTTTTAAGACCATGAATACTGCTCTTTTATTTATATTGCTTAATATTTAGCCAGTTTCTGTATGGGTCATAAAACAAACTTGGCCACAATTTAGATATTGTGTCACTTCTTTTGGGAAAGATTCTAGAACTTGGCACATTTTTTACGATTAGGTTTTTGTCGGATTTTTTTATGACTTCAGTATCGTGTGGGCTTTATCTTTGTTTTTCCGAAGCATTAGTGTGATCGGACCTAGAAATGCTAACTTAAAATATAACCTCATTACTGAGAAGAAAATCGAACTTACTTAGTTCCAGTGACGGCTAGTGGATAAAATAATTAGTGGTTCATATTTAAAAAAAAATTGTATACAATTAGTACAGTGAATTCAGAAAACAGGAAGTCAAATATATATTTTATGGATGTATGTATAGTATACTTTCAACAATACCTTTTCTATTGCGAAAACTCCAAGAATAAAAGAAACCCCTTGGTCCTTTAAGTTTCCCTACAAAGAGTTTTCACTGAATTTGTATTTATTTAAATAGGTAGGATGTTCTTAAATAGAAAATTACAATATATTAGGAAATTATGTTTTTTTTTTTTTTTTTGTTATATTATATTTATTCAAGAATAAATGTAAACCGAGTCGGTTAGTATTTTCTATAAAATATTTTTGGTGATAAAACATTTTTTTTGATCACCGCCTAGTAAAACTTAATATTATTCAAAAAAAAATAATCAATTCCTACTACATGATATTTTCCGTCGGCGACGCAGATGGCTGTACGGCGACCAGTGGTTAAATATTCATCTTAGGAGAAAACAGAGATAGCAGGATGAGAAAACCTTGTAAATCGGTTCAAATAAAGATACACTGTCACTAGCTGACTGCGTCAGACCAAGTTTCAAGCGCAATGCCGTGTGTTCAAATTTAAAAGTTCAGTTTTGAGATTATGTCGCCTGAATTTCTATGGTTCCATTCCCCTTATCAGTGATATGAGTTCAAAATTAGATATCTATGTGCTATTAGTTGTATTTTGTTCAAAACCGACGTATCGTTATTTTTCTATGGGTTTTAAATTAAGTATTGCCATGCCGTATATTATGCATTTTTTAAAAGGATGTTAAAAAAGTTTCCTAAAAAAATAGTTTTATTAAGCAAATGCTTGAAAATTTAAATTAAGGTTAAAATACCGTGTAATATAGAGGTTTATTTTCTTATAAGAGTTTTGTGTTTAAATTTCGATGAAAATTTTAAAAATTACGGCTTTCAGAATATGTATAAACATCGCTCAAAACCATTTTTTTATGTTAGTAATGGTTTATCGTTGCTTACAGATATAAATAATACAATTTCCTACCTCGTAATATACAAGTATTTTTGAGCGGCTCATAAATTGTTATCTGCATAAAATCAAATGTAAACGTGAAAATTTTAAATACTTTTCTTTAGATAGCTCAAAAATTGACAGAATAGAACCGATAGAATAAAATTTACACTAAATCTAAAAAAAAAAAATGACATCATAGTAAAACTAATCTCACTACACACAGAATCTAAAAAAAATTCCAGGAAATTAACACCTTTAATAATTACATATAGTTTTTAAAATGATATAATATACGCGTCGGTATCGTTTGGTAATTATACTTGCATTTGCTATTGGGCTCCTGCTCGTTTTATTCTTATTTTGAATAAATTATTACTATTAATGTTATTATTATGTAGTTAAATTTGCTATATGCGTGGTTTATCAATATAAATTAGAATTAGAAATTAATTTAATTTTTGTTATTATTTCAGACATTATATAAACGTGTTACCAAATAGAATACTCGAGATTGATGGGAAATATAATATTACCTATGAAGGAAACCTAACTATAGGTAAATAGACATATTATATTAAATTAATTATGTCTTGATAATATTATCATAATCATTTCAGTACCTTATGGTGAAATCGAAAACGAAATGAAAGACGCTTCAAATAAAACTATTAAATGGCGGAGTCTATCTGAAGAATTAAATAATGTTAAATTAAATAAAGAAGAAGGACATGCTAAAGAGAAGTTGGACGAATTAAAGGAAATAGAAAGAGAGGAGAAAAAAGTGTTGAATAAAAAAAATAATAAAAAGAGAGAGGTATTAGGATACAGTGAAGAAAATGATGAGGTAAAAGATACAGGAATGTTATATTACGACGAAGACAATGAAATAAATCACTTACGAAAAAAATATCAAAGAATGAGAGAGGAGATAGAAGAAAATGGTAAAACAAAGAAACAAGAGTTATATAGAAAAGAGAAAGAAGAGGAAATAAAGATAGAGGCGTTAGATAAAGAAGAAAATAGAGAAAAAGCTATTTTATATGAAAATGAATATAATGAATTAGCACTCTTACAGAGGAAATATCAAAATAAGATATGGGAGTTAAAAAAAGAAAATGAAACAGAAAGAGAGAAGTTAGAGAAAGAAGCGGAAGAAGTGGAAAGAAAAAGAGAAAAATTCAATGAAAAAGAGGAAAGAAAGATAGAGGTGTTAAATGAGGCCGAAGAAAATGACAAAGATCATATAAAATACAAATATCAAAGAATAAAAGATGAAATAGAGAGAAGGGAGTTAGAGAAAGAAGAGGAAGAAGTGGAAATAAAAAGAGAGGAATTCAAGGAAAAAGAGGAAAGAGAAATAGAGACGCTCATTGAGGCTGAAGAAAATGAAAGAGTTCATATATTGAACAAATATGAAAAAAAGAGAGAGGATTTAGAAATAGAAAAGGAAATAAAGAGACAAGAGCTAGAGAACAAAAAGGAAAAAGCAAAAAGAAAAATAGAGAAGTTTCAAGAAGAAGAGGACAAAAAGATAGCGGTATTAGATGAGATTGAAGAAAATAAAATAAATTACATACAGGCAGAAACCCAGAGAAAAATTGAAGAATTACAATCCGTCAAAGAAAGAAAACTGAATCGATTAGATGAAATAGAAGAAAATGAAAGCGAAAATGAAAGTGAAAATGAAAACGAAAACGAAAGCGAAAATAAAAGCGAAAATGAATATCTAGATAGCTACCAATATCTGAGTTGAATCAAAAATAAGCCAAAATCAAAAGAAGAAGAGTCCCATATAGAAATGGAATACTGGGCACAAATGTCCATATTATTAATAATATTAATATTGAGAATAATATAATGTCATATTTGATAACAATGGGAGTGATATCGTTAAAATTACAGGGCGTAAAAATAATATTATAATTAGTAATAATAGGAATATTGGCAATAATAATATCATATGTTTTATCAAAAATGGAAAAATAAATTCCTTATTAACATGTAAAAGTGAGTAATGTCACATTATTATTGATTGAAATTAATACAAAAAAAAAAAAAAATAAAAAAATAACAAATTTTGTCATAATAATTATAATAAATAAAAAAAATATATGTGTATATATATATATATATTACATACGATATAACATTAACATAACTTGAATAGATGTGAATGTACCATGTCAAATTAAACGTTCATCTTAATTAAACGTAATAAATACACAAGAGTGCGATTGTAATAAATCAATAGCTTTATACGCATTTAAGAAAACGAAGGAAACTAAATCCCAAATATGTTCATAAAATAAGTATTTTAGATTCTAAGTGGAGCGAAGAAGCTTATGGTTTTACAGAGATATTTTTTTTTTTATGTGAACATTTTTTCTACCAGACAGCTAACTCTGATGTACACGATGTAGAACCTGTTCAAAATTCAAAAATTTAACTTAAAAACTACAGCCTTTTTACGGATTTCAATCCCTTTGAGGAACATAAAGTGATTGACTTATCATACCCAAAATTTACAAAAAATAATTGAGCTCGTGAATTCAAATATTTGACATTTATTTTCAACACCTATAGGTTAACATCATACTAGTATAAATATAAAAAGACCTATACTTCGCACGATGGATGGACCAGTATTGGAGATTGTTAACAAAAAACGATTCTGAGCGGAGCTTATTTAACAGTATTGTTTTTAGATTCTGAGTGGAGTGAATATATATATAGTTAAAAAATATATATAGTTTTAGAAAGACTAACTCAGATTTTTTAATGTAGCAACTATTCTGAAAAGAAATCGGTGTGGGGAGGTACTTTAAGGAGGTAATTTTTCAATTTTCTCAGGAGTTTTCTCAACAAATTTAAAAAACTCTAATATGTACGAAATATATAACTAAAATATCACGTTTTTTTTTCTATGCACAAATTTTCTACCAGCTTGAAAAATCAAAAGAAAGTGCTAAATTGAAAATCAGAGCATGATTTCCTCTAGAATTTTTGTGTACGGTAAAAAAAAAAATAATTAAATAAATATTATTGTAAACCTACATAAACACCGAGGAATATATTTCTCATAAATCTAGGTAAAATATCCGGATCTATAATATCCGAGGAAAAAAACATAAAGAAAGAAAATATATACTAGAAAAAAATATAAAAATTTAAATGTATAATAATGAATAAAAAATCATGTTGTTATTCATATACATATCCATATATATATATTTAATACATTGTTTTGATAATTTTACTGACGAATGAGATTTTTAAATATTGTATTAAAAACTAAATTGTAACTGAGTAGTAAAGAATTACTTTGAATGTATATAAATAACAACATGATTGTTTATTAATTATTATACATTTATACTTTGATATTTTTTCCTCGGATATTATAGATTCAGATATGTTTACCAATTACCATTTCTCACATTTCTCAGAATCTAAAATTTCAAGGCAATTGAATGAAAAAAATTAAAATTAAAGAATTTAAAAATAATTATAAAATTGTGTGTATTATTTATAATCGATTTATATGAAAATACAATTTTTTGACCTCAACAAATGGTCAATGTAAAGTGTAAAATATTTTAATATTTATCAAAACATGTTTAATCGTTTTAATTATTTATTGTTGCGTACAGATATGAATTGAATTTGCCTAAATATCTCAGCTATATTTTACAACGTACTTTATGCGGGAAGCATAAAACACTGTACACTCATATTATAAAGTATTACGGCTCTTTTTACTTTCTGATTTTCAAGTGTCTAATAATGTCCCACTTACCCACGACCGAAGATAAACTTGGACGATCTACACCGTATTAAAAAAAAAAAACTTTGAATACGCCCATATATTACAGTAAATTCCGTAAAGATATTATCGACACGATATCCATGATATAATATTATTGTAAACCATAGATCAGGTACCAAGTGGTAAAAAATAACACTTAGGTATCTGATGAAAATCTCGAAATCTTGTTTCAATGATTACGTTGTCGTTATTGTTGTGATTGTGTTATGCAATCGACGAAATATGCGTTTAATTATATTAAATTTAATTTTTAGGTCGACCGATATCACCCTAATTGTACGCTGTTTGTTTATAGTATTATTATAATAAATTTTAATTTAACAATTACTATAATGCGCACGTTTATAGGATCAAAAAGAAAACCTATGACGCAGTTAGCGCGAAAAACGTCATGGGCCAACAGTATAACGCAGACGACATTAAGGCGGGTTCACACAAGGATTGAGCTCTCGGTTTGTAAAAACAGACAACTGGTACTCGATAATTTACAAACCTGTCGTGGTCCGTCTCGCTGGCACTGATTATAGCTACGATAGTAACACGTCATGTCTCTACGGTTTCATTTTACTAAATTAAAACGCTAAAAAGACCGTTTATGTATTAAGACTTTTTGAAATCACATACGTGTTTCATAACTAAGTAATTCGTGAAACGAGATCGTGGCTGGAGAAGGTATAATAATAATTTGCTTAGAAAAATAAAATTATCCAGCATGATTTCTGAGGTAAATAAAACTACTATACTAAATAATGATCAAAATATTATTGAATTAATAAACAAAAAACTTAAAAAATAAAAAAACCCATTTTCCCATAATTTAAATTTTTGTAAATGCTGCTTATGACACAGAAATATTGTCATAGTGAAAATAATTAAATCTTAAGTATAAGATTTTATGAAAATAATAATTTTAAACGCAGAAGGTTTTTTTCCGAGAATATATATTATACTTTTTTTATTTTTAAATTCGGATCTTCCTAAACATTATTGAGTAAACAAAAAAAAAAAAAAAAATAATTTTAATATTATAACCTGATATTATCTATATTATTACATATTACTTTGTGTATGAATTGTAAATAAACACTATGTTGAAAAACAAAAAAAAAACTGAAATTGAATTAACATGATCAAGACCGCATCTACAAAAATATTGGGTGGAGGAAATCTAAATTGAGTTTAATAACATACGTCCTTATAATTTTATACCAACAAATATAACAACGTGTCTACTACGGCTAAAATTGTTTTTCTTTTGACTAACCAGGTAAGGTCATGTGGATGGAGATACTCTAAAAATAAAAGGTCAAAATTTAAGTTAAAATTTAACTTAACTGTTAACTGTTTTATTTGTTAATACCCAGCCTTATTGATTTATACGATTTCACCGGTGGCATAGTCCCCATACATTATTTCGGTTAATTGAGGGACTGGGTGCAAAAAGGTAATTTTCTAGAAAAAACGTGTTTTGAGATAAACAAAGTTAAAGTTTCAAATGTGTGACACTCTTTTTGATCTGCTCATAAGGTTATACAATTTATGTCATATGAAAAATCGAATCTTTAAGAAAATAATTATGTCTTTGTTTTGTTTTTTTTGTGTCCAATCAGTTTTAAATAAAAGGGATATTTTGTCAAGAAAATGTCCTTAATTCAAACAATAATAACTTATTCTATTTCAATTTAAACGATTAAAGAACTTGAATTTTTATTAATTTATTCATAACTTTTAAAGAATATAAACATAATAATAAATAAACAAATAAATAATAATAATAATTATAAGAATACAAATAAGATTACAAATATAAATATTATGTTTTATTACTTTTAATTTTGAATATTATCTTAATTCGTTTATGCTTAGCTTTATTTAGAAACGGGTTTTACCATACCTATAAATCTACAATGAAAAATAACAAAGTTATCTGTCATAATATTATTTTTAAATCGTTGAAAAATAAAACGATATTATTTATAAATATAACGTACGTAATTAGTATGTGTTTTTATGCAAGAAATGCATTTACACACAATCACATAAACGCTTCTACAGTGCTCTATTATTAAAATTTCGAAATAAAATCGTATACACATATAGTATAGAGATCGCTGAGTTCAAAAAAATATTTCAAGCAAAATGGGAATTCTCGTGAGAATGCCTTTCATGCACCCAGCCCCTCAATTTACAGTAAGTAGAGTAATAAAAAATCCTTTTTGTGCGTGAGTATATGTTTTTTTCATATGCTATACATTTTTAAAATGGCGTGATACAGCGCGACTAAGTTTATCAGTAAATTAATATACTGATATTGACCAAAATAAAAAATCGTAACATTTTAAAATTGCACAACAATATGACTGCTATGAGGCGTTTTTGAAATATTTTAACGACGATTCATATCACCTAGGTTTTTTTTTTTATATTTGCAATGAAATTTATTTTTTAATAAAAACCAAATGTTACAAAATACTGGTGTACAAGGTTATTGAAAATCCGAGCATCGAATTCGCAGACCAGTTACGTTATATTTGTTTAGTATAATGGCTTAATCATTTTGTATTAAAAGAAATTTGCTCAGAGTAGGATCGGTGTAAATTAATAGTTTTGGCCCTTATTTGAGTTTCACTTCGTCTACAAATACAAAAAGGATTAGTTTTTACACCATGTAAACAAAATCATTTTGATGAATATTATTTATTTACGAAATAATTTTAATATAATGGAATAGCAAAATTCAGCCCGTCGTGATTCGGTAAAGTTAATTGAAAAAATATGACAAGTTAAAATTTAGTTTTTATATTAGGTTAAGGCAAAAGATAATTGTAAATTTTAACCCAGTAGTCAATTTAAGTTTTTTCTATTTTTAGTAAAATTGATATTATTATAGTGAAAATGATTGAATCTTATTTGTGATTTTTGGAAAATAAATTCGATCAAAGTTACAGAGGGTTAAATATACGGGGTTAATCTCGATAATATGAAATTTTAATTATTCAAACTCGAGATTCCACACGTTTAACTGGGTAAAAACAAAACAAATGTTAGGAACGTAGAATACATAAGAAGTAATTTAATTCATATTTATACTTAACAAATAATAATCATTACTATCGAAAATTGATTCTGGGCGAAGTTCGGTTAAATATGTTTCGAAATACTGTGATGCATTTACGTTGTTCAGTAAAATTTTAACTTTAACTGTTTATACAAAAAAATGTAATACATTAGGTACGATAAACTTTTTTTCATTTTTGGGCTACGAAGTATAAACCTCTTGTTAAATTTCCGAGCATTTTTGTTGGGCTTAAACAATTGTATCCATATAAATATAAATAAATATTTCATAAGGCTTAGGCGATGGATAGCTAAAAAAAACGTTTTCAGTTAACCTATATAAAAAAAATAAGTTCAATTAATAAAAAATCAATGTTTCAAAGCTGACGTAAAAGCTAAAATTAATTCGACTTTCCACTTTTTAACTATTGTATTAAATACGCAACCTGTATGTGGAATTGTGAAAATGTATGGTGTAAAATATGTATAATAAATAATTGTAGTCATCCTTGCACCAGGGCATCACGTAACTGAGAATATTTGATCTTAATAATCTCACTGCTCGACCGTCGTAAAAATTCCACTCCGTTTGTTTAACTCGTTTCAACATATAATAATTTTACTTTGAAATGTTGAAAAATATTTTCCTATTTAGTGAATCCAGATGAACGTTAAACGTATACGAAACAATTGCGTAAACAACAATAAAATCACTGGTGTACGAAATTATACGAAAATGTTCCTTTATTAAACACAAAATACAAAAAGTAGAATAATATTGTTTCATACGTTTTTTAGCGTATATATATACGGTCGGCCGTCATTTTTCTACGCGTTTCTCGAACAACTAATACCATTATTTTTCAAGTTTTAATCGCTGTTTTAACGTGTTTAAATGCGAAAAACTTGGGTATTTATAAAGTTTTTTGGACAAATGAAACGAAATGAAGAGAAAAAAAAATAGAATGTTTTAAAACGTCTCGCAGATATTACGCGTAGTGTCATTTCTGGTTGAAATATTAAAATAAAAGCCCGCCCGGGTATAATAATAAACGCGTGTATAATAATATTATATATACTATAATAAAACCCATAAAAAACATCCGTTCGGTACGGAATTTATTTTTGAGAAATAACAAAAATGATACACATAATACATACTATATTTTCCTTCGAAAAAAGAGAAAGTGAAACAGCTAGCGGAGACTATAGCGAAACGTTATTATTAGGTACTATTTTTTTTTTTTATGTGATAGTAATCAATGCACCTTAAGTGTTATATCTTCGTATCGTTTTCGAGTTTGGATTACTTGAACTGAAAAAGCTTCTGATATGAGATTTTTTAAAAACTTGGTCCTGGGCCAATTCGGTCGTTAACAGCCAAGTGAAAAAAAAAAACAGTTAAACGCATTTTACGGGATTTCGGTTTCCATAAAAGTACACTATAACAGACCCGGGGTTGCTTAGTTAAGTTACGTGTCTAGGTGACCGAATTCGTTATTATCTATATAATATAAACCTACGTAAACTAAGACTTATCGGGAAGACAGTATTTTATTTCCAACGATTGCGCACGTGGAATTAATTTTATATTTGTCACCTCCCACAGGTTCCCTACGTACGGTATGCATTTGACAATAAAATACCGTTGCGACTTAGCGGGGCTTAAATAGTTTACACTTTGAACCTTGTCTTACTGGATAAATCAAGATAAGTATCCACCTATAAAAAATGTTTGGAACTTATTCGTTATTGCACTAACATTGTTGAAAATATGCATGTATAATGCACATATTATGCTGTAAAAATAATTAAATCCAATACTGGTGAATGGACATTACATTTTAATTCCCAGATCCACAGTGCAGAAACATACATAGAAACATTCGAGTACCGAACTTTTCCTCCATTTGCCACGTCCAGTCAAATATTAAATCATTTATGTTCCTATTTTTAAAGAAGATCAAGTAAAAAAAAAATACTTCGCACGTGGGTGAATCCAACTTCCCACCTACAACAGTGTAGGTGGGAAGTTGGGAAGGTAGGATATAAAAGGGAATTTAATGTATGTCAGTAATGATAAGCCATTGCTTACGAAAATACGATTCTGAGCGGAGTTCAGTTGATAGTGATGCTTTGTTAACAATATATTATATTATGTAATATTATCGTAAATTATTAATTAATTAAATAGGCATTATACATTTTCTTTAAAAATATTTGTTTATTATTGTACCTATTTTCCTGTTTTTCCCATTTATTGGGCAAATTACTGGGAAATTAAAACAATACCTCCTTAAAGTACCTTCCCAGTCATATTTCCTTTCAGAAAAAGTGTTATCATTGTAAATTAGAATAAAGTTGCTGGTAGATAAGTAGTCCACAGAAAAAAAAATACGTTTTACCGCTTTTCCGCCATTTTTTCAGGTTTTCACATTTGATGAAAAAACTCTTGAGAAAATCGAAAAATAATCTACCTAAAGTACCATCCCATGAAAATTTCCTTTCAAAAAAAGATATACATCGTATACATCGGAGTAAACGTTCTGGTAGAAATTATGTAAAAAAAGAAAAAATAAACATCTTTATAAAATCAATACATTTTTCGCTAAACTCAGAATTCAAAAATCAGACACTTGGAAAAATCTTCCCGATCTAGAGTAGACTTGATAAATAATTAAAAGTTTGTTTTCAAAGTTTTCATCGCTTCACTAGGTAAATCGGTACGTTGGAAATGAAACTTGTCTAAATTTCTAAAATAAATTTCTTAATACAGAAAATAGAAAATTGCAGCTTTCAATCTCCATAACGAAAATATTCCATACTAAGATGAAAATTAACTTTTCCATTACTTCAGACTTTTGATTTATATTTTACATGTAGTTAAAAACATGGGTCCATGAGGAGTTATTATGAAACCCGTGTATTTTATTATATACGTGCATTTAATAATAGACGTATTTCAAGGTATGGTTACAAAGTAAAGATCTGGAATGGGCAGATAATATATTTTGGTGCAGTAAGTGCTAAGAATTTGAAAATTACCAATAAATAATTAGTTAATAAAAAATAGTTAATTATTTTATTAAACATTGAATGTATTTTTATTATTATTATTATTATTATTATTATTATTATTATCATTATCTTTATTATTATTACTATTATTTGATATATTAATCTTTTCATTTTTTATTATGTTATATTTTATTATTTTAAATTATATAAATTTATAATTTATAATTTATATAAGTTATATTTTATTGTTATCTACATAAATTTATTGTGAATTGGACTTTTGTCCGTATTAATAAATAAATAAATAAATAAATAAATAAACCTCCATATTAGAAGTATAAAATGTACGAGAATCAATCAGAGCTTGAATTTAGATACCGTATTTATTTGGCTTATTTGGTACATATTGTAGAAAACTGCAACGCCCTCGATACTCTTCTAGGATCTCATCTATAGTATTATTCTCTCCTATGGAATAATTTTCTGTACATCACGAAAAAAATCATCGAAAACTGTACGAATAGGTGCTAGCTTGTCTACTGTCCTTCTAACGTTCCTTTTTTCAATATTATGAAATCTAAGAGCTCGAAGTAAGAAGGAAAAACGTTTTTCTGACATAACTGCCCGAAAATATTCTGGAGAAAAACCGTCAGTGCTTCACAAATCGCGTAGGTTCGAATGATTGTTACGCAAATACCCAGCCAAGTACAATAAACCAAAAACGGCATCTATTTTTTTTTTTCGATGTATCACGCAAATCTTTATTATTTTGATATTTTGCACGGATTTTCGGTAAATATTCATTAGTACACTCAACTATATATACATATATTCATATATAATCGCAGTATCAGGAAAAAAAACCTTCAGCAAGCCAAGACTGATTTGGCATCACTATTGATTCGTTTCATTCCGTTCATTCTGGGCAAATGCAAAACAATATTATGACTAGTACGGACGTTAGAAGGGGGATTTTTTTATACCATTTAGTTATTTTATCTTTTCCTAAGAAAAACCTTGGTTCATAAATCACAATATTATTATCACCTGAAAGAGAAGGTGATCGACGTCATATATTTGATATAGTAAGATCGGTACTTTCATCACCATTACTTTCTAAATTTTTAATACGAAATTTAGAATCGGAATCATTTAATGTGTAATTATCCTCAACCTGATTTAATCACGCGGACACTTTTACATAATTCTTATCCATTATTTATCTATGAATAAAAAAAATATAATAATAATACAATTACTATCACGCGAGCGGGACGCTAACATAATCGGTACTGCGGAATTTGATCGTTCATAATATCCACAAATATATGATTTTGTAGGGTTTTTGTTGTAATTTTAGTTTAACATTATTTATATAAGGGGTAATTAGAGTTTCAAAACAAACTATTTATATTTGAACAAGCGGTTCCTAATATAAACAAATTGAAGATATTATCAAAAACCATGAGACAAAATGCGTTGAAAGAATAAACGATGCTA